>CAAKHG010028422.1:9704-37050 GCA_901007715.1 Dactylopterus volitans
TTTATCCTCAAAACTGTATGAAGGCAGGGGGAAGACAATTCAAATTCATAATGAAGGCTTGCTTAAATTCTTTTCCTCAGATCAACGAAGACATCGTTGCACAAGTCAGATTATCATGGGGTGGCCGCCTACATCAGGCCCCCAATCACAGGCCCCAATCACTATACGATGTCATACAGTCGTGGCATCAAAGCAAACTTGGCTGTATGGGACTCATGAGGCGGGTGTTTCTGTTGACTTCACCATGTTTTCTCAACTTACCACCGTGAGAGAAAACGGGAAGATCCACTGAAAAGGGTTCTGAACTCTGAGGGGTTCAGAGTTGGACAGTAAGTCTGAGTAAGTAATTCCGAGTTTATTTGGCTTAATACGCAGGCGTGTTGGCTTCGTTCAAAGCTGCCAGGCCGCACTCGACTGTCATCACACTAAACTAATAGCAACGAAGAAAGTCATGCACGTTTGTTGGTTGTTAAAAACATGAGATGATGCTTAAATGATACAAAGATTGGCTGATGTTGAATGCAGTGAAAATACATGGGAGCATGGTGCAGGGATACGGAAGCCCAGAATGGCCATGGAATTTTATTTTTTATTTTTTGTGCACTGTCATCTTGTGATAACGACTTATTTTTATCTCAATATAAAAAAGATTGTTTTCTCATGATAACTGTCAAGTCTGATGATCCATGCAATTGTCCTGATTTCAGCCCACAAGAGCTGCAGTTCACTTTAGCCTACGTTTACGTTACCTTGAAGCAGCCGGATAGTTTGTCAGCCTCCCATCTGCGAACCGGTGGCCTCTTTAACTTCACGGGAGCAGCCAGTGGCTACAGAAGCCACTTGTAGACGCTCTTTTAGGCTGAAATCAGACGATCACATTAACCAGCGCGCAATTATCATACTTTACAATTATCATGAGAAAACAGTGCACAAAAAAAAAGTCCATGCTGTTCTCGGCTGCAGGGATGATGGAAGTATTAAGAACATCCTAATGGTAAAGCTTGAAACTCATTGAAACTGAAACTGAATGAAACACTTCAAAGGTTATAACTGATTGATTTATATGACGGGTGATGATGACCACTGATAGATGGTTAAACTTGGAAAACAGCATTTTATTGTTGGAGCGAATGCAGCAGCATACCCGCAGTATCCGGTCATTTTTGATGAAATTGTTGGGGAGAGTTTGATTTGTAACAGTTGATGTTTGATAAATAGATCACATTTTATTATGTAAAACTGATACAACTGTAGCTGTTACATGGAAGAAAAGGAATAACATTTGCCTCCAAATATGTTGAAGCACAAACATAAAATGGTAGGAATTAAGGGTTTTATTGTAGTGTATTGTTGCACAATTAAGTCTGTACGATTGCATCATTATTTCTTATTTTCCATGTTGTACAGTACCTTGCACAAACGTTTCTGAAAACCGGCTTCCCATTTTTGCATCTCTTAGGAGCTGGATTAGTGCAAGAAATTATGCCTGTTAACAGCCTGGAGCCGAGCGCAGATTTCATTTGTGCTATGGATGAGTGGGAAAATGAAGATGCATTTTCTACTTTTTCAACGGTGGCGCATGATGATTTGCACGACACGCTCAACCTTCCACCTACGACTCCTCAACCCCCTGAATCCGCTGGACTGGGATTCAACACCCAGCCTCAGCCGCCAGGAGGTCAGAGTGGAGGTTATGGGGGGTACATGCCCCAGGAAGACCGCTTTGGCCAACCGGGTGCAATGGTAGCTGCTCCCAATCCCACCTTTGGAGTAAAAGGTTTCAGTTATCCCACGCAGTCAGTGCACATGAATAACCAACCAGGTGCTGACGGCCATAACCAGGTAAGTGGATCACGAACAGAAGAGCTGGTACCTGTAATGAATGTAACCTCTTCGAGTGGAGGTCAGTAAATCAGCAACCAATTGAGGTATATGAGGCCATACAGCTGATTACCTTGTAACTTAATGTAACTTGGGACACTCTTACCAATCGTTCCCTCCAAATGTGAGCAGAACATCTGAGAACTCCATCTACAAAGTGACATCATAACCGGCACCAACCCCAAAAACCCCATGTGTATCTCAGAGAGTGGGTGGAAATGTAGCAGACACCAGGATATTTGAAAGTGGTGGAAGCTTTGAGCAAGAGGAAAAGGCTCTGAAAAACATCACTGTCTTCTCCCATGTGTCACTTCAATGTAAAGCGATTGTGCTGTGAAATCTAAAAGCCAAGCTCAGGCAGGCCATGGGCAGCCAGCAGCACCTCAACTTCTTATCAGTTAGTTACATGGTGTAATCACTGATGGCAACCAAAGGCGTGCACAGGTGAAGGAGCGACTACCGCTTCCCTGTAAGAATTTCGCAAGCTGAACTTTTTTTTATTTTACCTGAATAATATTTTCACTTAAGTAACTGCAATGATGCTTGCTTGTCCTCATAATTGCAGCGTGTACTCGTGTTATATGCACGTTATTGACATTTAACAAATAAGTTTTGCTGTAATCTTCACCGCTATTAGCGATCATGCATTGCTTTGACAATGTTCTATCTGCGGCTGGCTGGGTCAGAGGAGTAAAGGCTGCCATTTGATGCTCTCGTACTGCGGGTGTGATAGAGAAGCCCCCTCAACTAACTCATTCTGCCAAAGGTCATCGTTCAAGCAAAGCACAGAGGCCATTATTCTGGAGGAGACTCGGCCTGACTGAGCTGCGTATCAGTCGTACTGCAGTAGTAGTTCGGAAATTGATTGGAGATGTTATTGGCACGGGCTAAACCCCCCCCCCCCCCCCTCCCCCCCCTCCCCACTCCCTCTCTCTCCACAGTACCTGCCACACCGGCAGACTGGGAGCAACTTCCCGACAGCACCGGCTGTCAGTCACCTGGCTGCTCCGCCATACCAGGTGAGAACACGCTGAAGCACAAACTGAATGCTTTCGGTGTTTGGTGTAAGAGACTGGCAGGTTCAGCAGAATGTTTGCGTAACGACAGCGTCACTACGGTAACGGCCACAGCTTCCAGTTACAGGTCAGAACTCCAAAGGACTGATAAGAGACTTTAGGCTGCAGATGGCAGTGGAATTCCAAGTTAAATACATGGTTAAACCAAAGAATTTTGCAGGATTTCCTCTCGATGAGGTGACTGAATTTAAGCATTGTAATATTCTATTGTTTTGATACTGATAACCTGATTCTTTTATTGGAAGTCCAAGAACAAACCAGAGAAATCTGCAGTTTCCATCAGAAGTATTACGATTATGGTCATGGGTAATGTTACGCAGGGCTGGGCTCAGAGTGACGGAGCTCTCGCGAGAACCCAGCCAAATGTTGTTTGGACTCATGCGCAACAGAATGTAATTGGCCAGTTAGCAGTGACGTGGACAGGCCAGCCACTAATCCCCGCTTGGTCCTTCGAGTGAGGTAAACAAAGCGTGTGAGTGTTGTTTGTTAGACGCGAGTCTAATGCAACAGAGAAGCTGACAAGACAGAGAAGCCTCATCCGTCCCTGCTAAACAAAACTGGTTCAGGCTAGTTATTCTATCTTATAGGTCACGAACAAGGACATGCAGACAGTGAAATACTATATTAGTTGAAAAGTACAAACCAGGGCCTTTTGGTTCAGTGGAAAAATGTAGTAGTAGCACGCTCAAAATGAAGCCAATTATCAAAATACTGACACTGATCATCTGCTCTGTCTGCTTGTGTCTCCAGAATCACAGTGTCCCAGTTCTGCCTCCTGCAGGCATGAACCCAAATCCCACTGGATATATGTAAGCGAAGCACATACATGCGGCGCTTTTACTCACTGTTTTGCATCACACACACACGTCTGTGCTTGCGTTATCTAAAGTGTGTATTTGTCTCTTTATCTATGTAGGAATAGACAAGGGATGTACGAGTTTGCAGAACCTTTTGATTATGCTGCGCCTTCATACCTGGTAAGAGCCTGGTGAAACACACACACACACACACACACACAACTGAACCTTTTTGAAATTTTGACTGCAGACACCATGAAACTAAAAGCAGGTTTTGAGGTACTTTGAGGTACAGTTAAAGTTCTAAACTCTCAGTGGGAAAAACAAAACGTTTTAGAACAGAATAAGTTCAAGATGTATATGACAGTTAAATTGCAAATTAGATGGAAATCCAGCAGTAATCAGATTGTTCTTAATGAGGTGACTGATTTTAAGATACTAATATTCTACTCATCATTATTATTAACATATACCCCACACTGATAGATTTTGGAATGGTAATGCTTATTTGTAAGGAAGTTCAGAAATATTTGAACTATAAAGCTTTTCTAAAAACTTTGCCACTGAGACAAATGGACATGCTTTGTCACTAACGTCAACCTTTTTTCGCTTTGATAGTTGTCTCACCCTCGCAACGACGCTTATAGACTCTATGGTGTTATACACTGTATAATGCCATGCAGACAAGTGTTTCATTTAAACCTTTGCCTCCATTTTTGCTTTGCTTCAGCAGTTTTCGCATTGTTTCAGCAATTCAATTCATATTCATATGTGTTTTCAGCAGGCGACGCTGTTTTATTGTTGTTGTTACCATCATTAGCATTCAGATCATTAATATTTTTAAGTTTTGCTATTGAAATGAAAGGAGGTGCTTTGATGCCTGGCATATTTTCTATCACATCTATATGTCATAACAGCTCTTCAAGGACAATTAAGCTATTTGCTCTTTTCTACTCTTCTATTTCCTCGCTCTATCTGAACAGTTCATGCTGCCACCTGGTGGACAGGTGAAACAACAGCAGCTTGTCTAATCACCTTTAAATGTGTTTTCTTGTCTCCAGAGTGACAATGTTCCAGAGATTATGCCTCCTTTGACAATAAACCCAAATCCTGTTGGATATGTGTAAGGAACACAGCTACTCAGATACACTTCCTGTTTTACCTCACACACTAACTCTTTTGTTTGTGTTTCTGCCTCTTAATCTACGTAGGAATGGACAGGAAGTTTATGAGTTCCCACGTCCACATGATTACACGACTCCACAATATCAGGTAAGAGCCTGGTCAAGCACACACACACACACACACACACATCCTCATCAAATCATATTTCTCATCAGGGTCAAACTTGTTAAATGCTGCAGCAAGGTCGAGGTCACGGTTGATTCAGAGCAAAAGCACACTGCCCCCTGACAAGATGAAGCCATCGCTGCTCGTCTGATCACCTTCTCTGTGTGTTTGTGTCTCCAGAATAATAATATGCCAGGGATGGTGCCTCCTACTGGCACAAACATAAATCCTGTTGGATATGTGCAAATAACTCACACATGCAGTCTACACAACTTTTGAGATATCCACATCCTGTTTATGCATCATACACACTTTTTCTATTATCCAATGTGTGTATCCATGTTTATATATGTAGGAATGGACAGACGGTGTATGAGGTTATAGGTCCTTCAGACTCTGCTGCCCCTGCACCAAACACCACCACAGAGTAAGATTCCCCAGTTCCACTCTCATCTTCCAGTGGACGAATGAAACATTTTAACAGCAGAACAGCATAAATGTAAGATGCACTTACCAGCTGAATCGCAAATTAGATGGTAAATCAGCAAAAATGGGCAGAGTCTCACTCAATGAAGTGACTGGTTTCAGCATTCTGGTGTTCTGTTTTTGATATTGTCAATTCCACACTTGAAAGGTTGGAGAGGCTAACGATTATTTGTGAGGTCGTCCAAAAACAGTGAAATACAGTTCAAAGGTGCATGTTATTAAAAAAAAAAAAAGGGCAACTAATCTTAACAGTGTCAAACTTGTTAAATGCTGCTGCAAGGTCAAGGTTGTTGGTCTAACTCTAGTTGCACTGCACTCCCTGACCCTCGCATATACTGACACCAAATTACAAAAAGACAGCAGCGACGTGCTTTTCGACTAAGAGGAAAGCCAACAAAAATTCTGGAATAAAGATTGAGATAGAAATAAATCAGGTAGACGAGTTTAAATTTTTGGGGTGTCTAGATTCTCAATTGAAGTTTGATAGACATACAAAATGCAGAACACATCAGTCGTCCTTCTTGATCATAGATACAAAACTCTGGAACACATTACCACCTGAAATCAAAACACTGACAGATCTCAAAAGTTTTTTAATACACAAGCAAAACAATGGCTGAACCTGAAACAAGCATGTGAACATTGACTTAGACAAACCGTACACTTTTATTGTGTTTGTCTTTATTTTGTCTTTGTTTTGTATGTTTTGTATTTTGATGGTTTTGTGCAGTTTTAACTTTGCTCTGGAAGTTTTAGTTAAGGCCTCACCAGGGACCGGGGTTGCAAAATTAGCTTTGGCTAGACACCTGGATGCATGACACCTGTTTTTGTATTTATATGAGATAATGTTTGATGCATTTGTCCCTGCTCAATAAACGTCAAAATGAAAAAAATATATATAAATACCTGAATTCTGTGACCTAGTAACATGAATTTATGGCACGCACACCTACTCGTGCCATCACGGTGAGGAATTAATATTCCAACACCACGCGGGCTGAGCCACAAAAAAAACAATGGAAAATGGAAAGGAGGGGCAGTTAAGAAACTGTCTGTGCCGTAATAGAGAAACTGAATGATCGGAATGATTACCATTTATATTGTTATTGTATAATCTCACGAATTTATGCATTAATAGACTTGGCAATTTTATGTCGGCATTCCTTCCTGACCTTTGCTGCGGCAGAAGTGTTGATTTTGGGCTGGACGGTGTGTTTTGAGTTCTTCATATTTTTGAAGACTAATTGTCTGCTCCACCACTGTAACGTAGGCTGCTCTGCAGGCTTTCTCCATGTTTGCAATTGGTCAGGCGCGGCAAACCCCGCCCCTTTTATGTGAGCGCGTCCTGACCATGATTGGAGAAGCCTGGGTTCAGTTACGGAGTTGATAAGCAGCTTCGTAGAACCACTTATCTGGATTGCGAATGTCTGGGTAAGTCAACCCAGGTAACAGATCCTGGGTATGTTAGTCCCGCTTCGTAGTGAAGGCCTCAGTTCTTCCTCCAGCACACCTGAAACAACAAGTTCTGTAGAATCCTGTCAACTACCCGCTCATTTCAGTCAGGTGTGCTGGAGCAGGGAGAATTCTAAAATTTGTAGGAGGGGTTTAACCGGGATTGGGAAACATTGTTAAAACCTGTTTTTGTGTCTCCAGAATAACAGCATAACTGAGATGGCGCCTCTCATTGGCTCAAGCGTAACTCCTGTTGGATATGTGTAAATAACACACACATGCAGTATTCAGAACTTTTGAGATATCCACATCCTGCATCGTACGCACTTTTTCGATGTGTGTCCATCTCTGTGCATGTAGGAATGGACAGACAGTGTATGAGGTTACAGGCCCTTCAGCCTCTGCTGCTCCTGCACCAAACACCACCACAGAGTAAGATTTCTCAATTTCAGCTTGTAATGAAATAATTTTCACATAGAAATTTCTACTGTTGAGATTTTGAGTGTGTCTAGAACACGGCATAAAAACCAAACTTCAACACAAAATAAAAACGCCTCACGATTCCACAGAGGTGTAGCATGTGATAACTGAGTTTTCCTCCCGTATTTATGAAGAGAAACGAAGGTTGAAGACCAGCAAGACTGCAGGCGGCCGTATGTTAAGAAGCCACCGAATGCCTTCATGTTGTTCTCGCGGAAGCAGAGGCCGAACGTCGTGGCCCAGCACAAAATAACAAACAACGCCACTGTCAATAAAATCCTGGGACAGATGGTAAATGTATCCTCTCACATAGTGTCACACAAACACAAGTTTTTTACTTTTTTTCTTGAAAGCAAGTTACAAGTTACATCGCTCATGACCCAAATGCACCGTGGGGGGGTGCGTTGTCTCGCGTCTGTACATCTCAACTAACCAATCGCGTGTCAATGTGCAGTGGAAGTCGATGACAAACGAAGAGCAGGCGGAGTATTATCGGCAGGCTGATGCAGAGAAACAGCGCCATGAGAAGCTCTACCCCAACTGGTCCACAAAAGACAACTATGTGAGTCGATCACGCCCGCTTGCAACTCGCCCGCGTCTGTGTCAGTGCACTCAAGCTGATGAAACGCAGCCGCCGCAGTCTTTGAGTTCGTCAGATGATTCTGGATGCAGGGTCTTCATGCTTGTTTTTATATGTAGGGCAAAAACAAGAAGAGGCAAAGGGGCGATGCTGCCATCAGCCACACAGGTAAGACCATGAGCTTGTTTTTTTTTTTTTAATGTGAAATGTGATGATTTAGAATTCTGAATCTTACCCCCAAGGCTCTGAATAAGGTCTGGCTCCAGCTCCCCTTGAGTTTCAGGTAGTGGAGGAGTACAGAGTTGCCAAGTGCAGACCCCCTTGACGGAAACTTCCAAGACCCACTCCTCAAGGACGCTAACATAACAACAAGCTCGTGGTGGACGTGTGCCCTAAATGCCCCGGCCAGCCAGGCAGAACGCCCTCTGAGATCAGAGGAGTTCATCGGAAACAGCTGCATCGCCATGGAAGCGCTAGGAAATTCCCATTTTCAGCCATGGTTGAATTGTCGGTGCAATTTGTGCTTACTGTATGTGTTTCGTTTTTTTTGGACGACAAATGCTCCCGAGAGGAACTGCTCGGTTTACTGCCGCCAGGAGGACACACAACTGGCAAGATAGTCTTTGGGAGTATTTCTGCTTTCATTAAAAGACGATGGTCTGGATATGAAGCGTGCGTGCATGCTTGTGACGGATGGGGACTCCATCAGTGGCAGCACGTTGGTCGGCTGGTGCTCCTCAGACTATCTCCGTAAACACTGCAACGTGCATCAGACGGTGTCGTGGGCAAAACTGAGCAGAGAGCTGAAGACGACAATGGAGAGCGCGATGGCCGCAATTAATGTTGTCCGCTCCACATCGAGCCTCCAACGCTGCTTGTTCCAGGGACAAAACTGCCATTTGAACTTGTGGAACAGACATGCTAACAAAAATGAAAGAGAACGTTGCTGGTCGATTAGAAGGAAGGGCTGTGCCCATGGAGTCGATGTGTTTTGTCAGGCTGCATCCACTTCAGATGGAAACTTCAGATTTCCTTCTTGCTCAGAGCAGTTTATGACATCCTACTAACGCCAGTCAACCTGCAGAATGTGTGTGTGTGTGTGTGCGTGAGTGCGTGCGGGTGTGAGTGGGTGAGTGAACAAAGACCTGGTTGCTCAGACCGAAGCCAGACAAAACCTGGCTGCAGCCAACCGAGAGGTGTGAACTGTGGTCTTTTCTCCCCTCTGGTGCCCAAGAGGGCAGAAAATCGTCCCGGTGAAAGTAAGTTACCTGAGAAGAGCCATGAGAGGAAAATAGCTGCTCATAGGCTGGAGGAAGTGGCAGAAATGATTTCCTATTGGCTGTGGCAAATGATGGTGGACACTGGCTGGAAGCTTGCAGGAGAGGGTGAGTGGCTTGGCCACCTTGACTGACCCACCAGCTGGAGCCTGTCGTAAGCAATGAAACAGCCGGTGGAGGTTGGACCCTCCCTGATGACCTCTCCTCGGCGTCAAGGCCACATCCATTTAAAAAAAAAAAGCATGGAGGAGAAGTCAAAGGTAGCGACAAGGATGAAAACTACATGTTGCTCAGCATCCCAACATAGGAAACTAACACCGAGCTGCAGGGATCTCTTGCAACTTGAGACTGACCGACCGACTCCATCCAGATTTGGCTTAACATAAGAGAAATATTCCTTGCAGCATCTTAATTGACTGATCCGTTTTATTTGCTCTTTCTGTATTGCAGCGACGGCAGGTAGAACGAGGGGCACAGCAACGGCGGCGACGGCGGCTGCAGCTTCCACGGCCACTGCAATGATGTCAGCAACTGTGCACTCAGAGACGGACACCCAGTGGCTCAGCATGCTGATACAGATACTGGAGCAGCTCGACACTCGCTTGCCCTCTTAGACGGTCGTAACAAAATGATCCCACGCGTTTCTTAAAAGGCCCCAATGCTGTACACTTTCCAGGGTTTTAATTTTAACTGTTGATAATCCCTAGCAATATGCATTTGTGGTTTTGAGTGCATGTGATCCGCTGAATATAGTTCCACAGCCCCTCTCTTGCCATGAGTGACACGTGGTCGGGCCAATCACAGGCGAGTGACAGGCACCTACGCTGCACAACGGTTCTCAGCATCCTGGCTGCCGCCGAGCGTGATGTTGTACGACTGCACATGTTTGAGCCGGACTCAAGATTCCGAACCAGAGACGGCAGGAGAAACCGAACCACCTCAAATTCGTTTATTAAAGGACGTTTCAGGATGTAAAGTTACTGTAACGTGCAATTGCATTTCTCCATACAACATAGGTTTTTCAATTCAATTATACTTTATGAATCCCTAGGGAGGGTTCCCTCAGGGAAATAGCTAAGCATGGGACCCCAAGACCTAGCCTAAAAAAAAAAAACGAAAATTGCATTTTTCATGCCGTGGGGCCTTTAAGCACCGACATCGTAGAGATGAGCTGCTCCAGCTGGTGGAACATGTCCGCTCCCTGACCACGAGCACGCTGCATCCTCACTGAGTGACGTGTTTGACGGCAATCTGGATCAAATAATTCAACGTCTGGATTTCGTGGACTCGTCCACAGACCTTAAAATTCTATTTGCACTAGTCAGCAGACCGGTATATATTGCAACATGGAGACTCGTACTTATTAGTTCTCGTTTAATAAGATTTTTTCAAAATTTAATGTTGAATTAATTCCTGTACAGTGTAAGCAAAGTTAAAGGCCAGAGCCAAATTTGCCACCTGCTATTATTATCATTATTATTATTGTTATTATTATTATCATTATTACTATTACTATTACTATTACTATTATTATTATTATTATTACTATTATTATTATTATTGTTATTATTATTACTATTATTATATTATTATTATTATTATTTATATTATATTATTTATATTATATCATTATTATGATCGTTATTGTTTATATATTTATTTATATTTATATATCATTATTATGATCATTATTGTTTATATATTTATTTATATTATTTATATATCATTATTATGATCATTATTGTTTATATTTATATTATATTATCATGATCATTATTGTTTGTATATTTATTTATATTGTTTATATATAAATTATTATTTTATTATATTATTTTTATTTTATTATATGATTATGATTATGATTATTATTATTATTATTAACGCATTAATGAGTGCCTCCCATTTTTACCATAAAAGCAACCTGCAGACTATATTGCCATGACGATGTAGCGTAAGCCAAAAGTTTGCAAGTGTCAGTGTTGCTAGCTGCTCTTTCCATAATTAGAAACCTTATTTCTTCCATATAACTGCAGTAAGTAAGTACACAGCGATAGTTTGTATATTCAGGACTATATTATCATATTGATAATGCTAGCTCTTTTGACTTGTTTAGTTATTTTATTTGTTTAGATATTGTTCATCCTGTTCATGTTGGGTCAATTTCTGTTTTGTAATTTTCTTCCTGTATCTATTTATACTGACATGGAGCAATTGTGACTGTGACCATACAATTTCTTCCGGGATTAATAAAGCATTCCTGATTCTGATTTATCGGTGTGTCTGCAGGATGTCAGATGCAGAGAACAGCATAATTCAGTGCTTTCATCCTAAATTAAGTAGGTTAGGTTTTCATCCACAGTGGCGCTCCTGTTCTATAGGTGTAACTTAACAGTTGTGATTGATGTGCAGTAGATTTGAATATTATGTATTCTCTTTTTTAAATGTTACATGTATATGTATTTACACTGTGTAAAATAAAGTCATAATTATGGCAGTAGCAGGTAAGGTGAAGCATTTGCATTTAAACTTCAAAAACAGAGCTGTACACACACACACACACACACAAATTATAATATTGCTGTTCCCCTCACAATGAAGATTCAGTAACTAGAGAAACCATTTTAGTATCCTAAAAAGTTAACAGGAAGAAGTGTTGTCAATTAGTAGTACTTCCATGTATGATTTTGATATCTGGTCAGAGAATGTAGAAATATCTGCTTTTCCTTACAGCTTTGTAACAACAAAGCAACAAAAAAAAAAACCCCACACTCGACCATGAACAGTCTTTCTGAGCAAACTTCTGATAAGAAACATTGATAGGAGGTGCATAAGGGTAATAATTCTGATCAAATTGTGTTCTGGGTTGTAAACAATGCTTATGTCCCAACACACAAACAGCAAACAGTAAAAGCAATAAAAGGTATGATGGGCACCACAGCCCAGCTAACTTCTGTCATAACCAGAGCAGGAGAAGGCTGGTGATTTTTGATATGACATTTCTGTTATTAGCTCATTAAGGAAAAAGAAGAGAAGCATTAGATTGTTTTTTTGCTCTTTTTTTTTTTTTACTTCTGTGAAGCATCTTATGTGATTGTGCATTTCCTTCACCGAACACACTGCTTTCTTTCCTATTTTTCCCTGAATGAGAGGGCAGCTACTTTCACAAATATATACACTGTTGCCCATGAAGTTGTAATAATTTTATTTTCAGACACACTCCTACTTTTATTCTGATTTATACACGTCAGTAATCACCTTTGACCCGAATGATCAGTTCCCTTTTGAGAAGACAAAACACTTGATCAAGAATAAATCACCGTATCACAACCGTTTTATGAGGAGAGGGAATATTTTATTCCAACTTTTATGGGCAAAACATATACTTCTCCCTGTGGATTACATACAGTCGGATATAAGCTGATTATAGCTGCTTTTCCTAAGCAGTGCTTCAACTTTCGTGCTGCTTTTGCTTTAAGGGGAGAACAGGTCCCTGCTTGCAGTGACATCTTTGCTTTGCCCTCCCATTTTAGTGCGTGCAGTTCAAACAGAATTGCGTTTATTTGACCTGTTGTGATTTTAAGTCACTGAGGTTCGCTGTGAGCAGCCTGCTTATTAGTTCCCCTTCAGCAACCATCCGTAGCCGTTTGGCCCTGACGCCTTCAGTTCATAAGCGCGACACGGACGTGGCCTTATCGTCATGTTGTTTTTGCCGGCGGGCCATCATGAAGGCCCCGCATGTTTGGGCATGGCGCATTGATTAGAGGACACTGAGAACCCATGTGCAGCAGCTATCCAGGCTTTCTGTGGAGGAAAGTATTCAAAGAGCCAGACGGGTCCTGCTCATGCTGGGGCGCTGCAGTCGCCACTCAAGGTACCTGCCTCCAGGAATGGAAGCGGCGACTCAAACACACCCGTTCACATCTCCAGCGAGGCTAATGGACTCGACCTCTGACGCGTTACCTTCTTATCACGTTACCTTCCATGCTCAGAATTCCCTTTTGCAAAGCGATGAGCAGTGATGATGGTGCCGTCGGGTCAGAGTGACCATCTAACCTTAGGAACAAGGGTGACATGTAAGAAGTTATGAGTGCTGTAAAAAAAATAGTGGAAGCAAATGATCCCTGCTTCAGCGGATGGGGTCTGGACAGGCGTTTCCCAGCCACAGGAGCCTCAGCAATCAGTTTCGGTGCGACGCTCAGAAAGCCATGGAACATCTCTGCTGGGCCACCTCGGTTTGACGTAGCTCGCCAGAGACTGACTAAGATCCAGAATGCTCCCAAGACTGGAATAGGGGTCTCGCTGGCATATTTGACACCTGTGTCAGGGGCAGGTGGCTGCTAGACCTCACTCACTAGTCAGTGAAAGAGTGTGATAAGATAGACCAGCTGGTGTGCAATAATGTGCTCTCTGCCTGCGATGGTGTCTCCAAACATCCATCATAATGTTGATATGGGCTCCTGAAGTGTTCTTCAGGCAGGGATGCACCTTAGAGCAGGTACCCTGCCCAGAGGTTTTAGGACCCCAGCAGGGTCATGGGGGTGAGGAGGCGATGCAACATGACCTTGCTGCAACTTTTTCTAAGGGGTTGCTGGCATCAAACTCAACACCGACATGTAATTTTCCCAGATCAATTAAATTTTCCGTTTCAATTTCTGTAATTTATTTTCAGGTACACACAGCGTTTCAATATTTTTGCTACTCATTACGTTCCGTTTATCATTTGTGCTGACTTTTTTCGGGTTGTGCTTTACGCCACAGAAACCATTCCAATATCAATATATTCAGCCTTTTCACGAAATGTTGGTCAAGTTCAAACTATTTTCGCTTTAACACTCTTCCGTAATATTAATCCTCATATGCACTCGTTTTATATATTCGCCGTTAAAACGAATGGCCATGCTTCGACGTCAGCCAACTGTGCTTTGTTTCAGCATACTTCAAACTACAGAACCCGTTCAATCATCATAATAGACACCTTTTATTCTTCCGTTCAACTTTTTAAAGGTTTTTACAATATTGCGCCTTTTTCTTAAAGTTACACTGAAATGCTTTGACATTTCCATTCCCATGGCAACCATACTTTGATAGACAGTATGGTCATGATGTCAATGTAGTTATGTTCTGCTTTTTATGTATCACACTAACATGCGCTGCTGCCCCTGCTGTGATGTCCAAGCTGGGTTTTTTGACAGTGACATGACTGAAAAACTCAGTGCTTTGGAATTTTCTCTCGACCGTTTTGGTTATTCTGCTCTCCTCTACCCTTGTACTGGAGAGGACTCATCTTATGTCATAAGGGAACAATCACTTTACCATAAATATCTCTTTCTTATTAAACGTTAACAAACAAACAAACCTGCTCCTCGTGTAAAACACAAAATGGAATCAGTAAAATAGCTATGAAACTATCATCATGAGTCAGACAATACATTCAAGGCTATGACCATTTTCAAGGTAAAAACTGCCAGTTCTATGGTATTCCTCAAGTGTGTTATTTCATTAAAAAAAACATTTTTTTATTGCAGTATACTATATACACAATGTTACACAAATATAATTTTGATATTAGAGCCCTTGTTCATCAATCCAACAGCACAATGCACTGGTCCATCCAACACAGCTACATAATGTACACCATACACTTATAATCTCCCACGGATCAATAAAAAAAAAAAAAACAACATTAACATGAAATTAGCATCAGAGTGTGTCCAGTGTGGTAGGACAGCATTGCACGTTAGTCATCACCTTTCATTTACAGTTTGAGGTCATAATTTTAAAGACAAAAGCAGCTTGGCCATTAAAAGCAGATTCTCTTTAAAAGACTGACATGTTGTCATGGACGCCCACCTGGACCGTGATAGCAGGGCTGGCATCTCTCAGTTTGAGTGACTCACCACCGACATAATACTACAGACTAAACAGTAAATCTTATGCATACAAAGTTTTTCATCGGGCGTACGCTTCAAATGCCCGTTTAGCTAGTGTCTCTACTTTTTTGCTCTGTCCATTACTGGAGGAAGTGGCTGAGGTCCTCCTGAATCTCGGCCTCGTCCCAGGGTCCGTGGATGTTGTCCTTGTGCCTCTGCAGCCATACTAACAGCAGGGGACAAAGCAATGTGACGCTCACTAGCGCCAGGGCAAAGAACACCGCTCCCACCGGCGACTGGGAGCCCAGACCACCTACACCTCCGACGCACACCCCCACACACACTCCAGTAAAATGGCTGGGGGCATTTTCCCTCATCCTCTGCAGCAGGCAGGGCCACAGAGCAAACACCAGCAGGGCACAGCTGAGCATGGCAAAGGTGTGCAGAGCCCCAGGTAACCTCGATGCTAAACACACAGATGCAAACAGGGCTGCATTTAGGGAGAGACTCCCCGGCGGTGAGGGCTGAGCATAACGGAACGACACCAGATGAGCCAACAGCATCACGGCAGACATGGCGTACACTGTGTCTGTACTCACGGACTCGGTTAGCGTTTTCAGGACTGGCGAGAAGCCGAAGGTGAAGGAAAGGAAAATAGTAGCGCTCTGTAAGTCGGCCAGACGAGTCCGGGGCTCATTACCTGACTCAACCTCAGATGTCAAGGTTTGGTACAGTCCATAGCCCAGCAGCGCACACACGAGGCTGGTCAACAGCAGGGTCTCTGCAGACAGGAGACCCTGCGAGGGGAAGGACACAAGTGGATTAATTATGCCTTTAATAAACGGCAGCAAAGTCAGGCGGTGCCGTGCGTGAGTCCTGAAGGGTTTGTTTTTTTTTCCTAATGCTTTACCTGATCCATGTAGAGCCAGAGCGTGATGAAAATGGCAACACAGGACAGCTGTTGTCCCACAAACCCCGCCTCCTTCACCACTGCCCAGTAGCGGTACTGGCGGATGCCCTCGTTCCTCCGCAACTCCTCCAGGAACCGCTGGTCCACATAGTTGTCGGGGAATGGCTGGTGTTCCCACAGCACCTTCCTCCAGGGCACTGCTGGACCTGGGGAACCGTCTGGCCCCATCACCCTTGCACACCCACACACACACAGACACACACACGCAGTCAGATAAGTGAGCGTTAGAGAGATCGGACCCATTGCAACTTCATCTTTTAACGCTAAATATGTGGCTTTAAACAACCAGGCTTCAAAAGATGGACATGGCCGACTGGTTCCTTCGCTCGACGCACACAGAGGAAGTTAGTCGGGGGAAAACGTGATTGTTAAACTTAACAATTAAAGTTTTGCATTTATGATCATGTCCTTAAAAAGTCCAAGTGTCGATATCTGAGTGGTTTCTCTGGCAGAAAGGTGCCGTTACTGTGGTTGCCATAGTGATGGCGACTGATTGGGACGTCAAAGCAGCTCAAAGGACTCGTAATCATTCCAATAGCACGTTTTCTGGGGGGGGACCAAACATCTGGGGAGGCCAATGAAGGCAGTGAAAGGTTAAAACTCAGCAACATGTCCCGAAAGAGCCCAACATTTCCAGATCTGAACCCCTCTCGGAGTTCACACTTAATCGAGGCTTAACAAGCACCTGAGTGCGTAAAGAGGAAATCAAGGCACTCGGCTCGGGACTTTAAATCATTCTTCAGGTAACTTGCTGCCGAGAGTCGAAAACTAACTTCAGCGTGATGTCGAAGGTCCCCGTGACACCGAGTCGGCTTGGTCGCTGAGGGCAGACAGGCGTCTTTTCTTGTTTTCTTGTCTTTCCTTCACGCGTTAAACATCGTGACGGTGATCGGGGGGTTTTTTCCTGCCGCCGGCGGGGAGCTGGCGGAGCAGCCGCTCCGATTCAGCCGAGCGACAGCACGACCGTCGCCCCGGTGCCGTTTCATTTCGACTCTTAAATCGCTGCCTCGCGGCGGCCGATCGCTGCTGGTCGGATGAAGCACGCGCGCGCGCGCGCACGGCTTCCGGTTTTACGCCACAATTGCATTGCACGCGCGCGCATGTGTTCGTCGGTTGACGGCGGACCGGACGGGTCGTAACGGAGGTGTCAGAGAACGGGCTTCACCTACCTGGGGAGATGTTTGCTTCGCGCCGATGGATGGACGCCCCTAATCACGACATTATCCCGGAAGTGAGCTCGCAGCTCACAGCGCCCCCTTCTGTTGATGTTTTGGAAAAAAAAAAAAAAAGCAGCCAGCTGTCTCTTGTCATCTGATGTGTTTCTCTTTTCATGATTTATTTGTTTCTTTTTCTACATTTCTTGGACAGTGCTAGTTTCATCCAATAAAAACACTCAAAATAACAGCACGCAACCCGCGTCCGGGGACCATCTAATGAGCCCGGGAGCTATGTTGTCGGGGGCAGCAGCCCCCCCGGTAGGGTCTCCCACGGCAAACTGGTCTTGGGTGAAGGGTCACACACAGAATGGTCCATAAAGACGTAGAAGAAAAACATGAAAGGACCAGTGTGCCCTGCCTGGAGGGTTATCTGGGCAGGGCACACTGGAGCCAGGCCTGGGGAAGGGGCCTGTCAGCAAATGCCTGGTGGCCGGGCCTTCGCCCATGGGGTCCGGTCAGGCCCAGCCCGAGACAGAGACGTGGGTCTCTCCTCCAGCAGGCCCACCACCTGCAGGAGGAACCATATGCGCCTGGTGCAATGTGGATCGGGTGGCAGGCCGCTGCTGCCCCCACGACCCAGACCCGGTGCAAGAAGACGGGACAAGAGAGCAACAAACAATCAAATGATCATTTAAGATTTAAGATACACAGATATCCATGAGGATATGGGGCTTTGTTTGAAAAATAATTCAGATATTGTGTCTATAATAGTATCCTATTAAAAAATGCAATCCAAATAAGAATGCTTTTTTAAGAAATTACATTTGTGCCTGTGAGTTTTTTTCCAAGCTGATTAAACTGTTATTCCCAGAATATTTTTCATCCTTCATTTGAAGACTAAACTTCACATTTTTTATGTTAAAATAAGTATAAAAAAAAGGAGAAAAAGGATGTTCTGCGGTTTCAGGATCTGGCAGACAGTGACACAATTCATATCTAAATTAAATCTTTGGTGTATGAAGTCATCGCGTGGATAATTCTCATTAATCGTGTTTTAACTGAGCTTCTTTCCCTTTAGGTGGAATTGGAAAATAGAGGTAGCTGTTTTTCATTTTATGTATGCAGTTGCTGGTGGCATCTAGAACTACAGGCTACATCCATCTATAGCTAACAAAGGCTTTAAAAGGCTTTAAAAGATTCACTGCTTGTGGAACCGCCTTAACTACTGCATTATATTGCCTCTGATTACAAACGTATAAACCAATATTACAAAGTTAAAATATTACCTTATGTGGCATTGACGATCGACAAGGTAACCTTCTCAAACTATTGCTATTAAGAAAAAAAAAAAGAAGCTTTTTTTATTTCATATTGGAACTATGTTAGTCGTTCCATCAAACGATACCCACAGAAGTGTACACTGACCTGCCAAGTGTTGGACCATATTGTTTCAAAGGAAAGTTTAAATGACGTTAAGAAAAACACATCTTGTCTTCGCTTAAAACCCCACTTGCCGACTGACACATCATTTCAATTGCAGCCTGCATTTTGGACATTACATTTCACCCCCTTTACCATAAAGCCCCATCATCAGCATGTTATACGATCTCCCTGTACCTTCAAAACTGGTAGGCCGGCAACCAAAATTGTAAGTGTAAAGTGGATTATGACACCTTTTGCTTAGATGTCTGTAATATATCTTGAACTGCAAATACATAAACAAATACTTTAACTAAATTAATGTAGTTTGTTTCCATTTTTGGGGTTGTTTGCTGTTGATGTTGACTTTCAATCAATAACCCTCTGTCAAATTCATATAGATGTCAACCAGTGCATCGATCTCGGCCTCCTGTCTCCCAACTGGAGTCAGAGAGCCAGCAAACCCCCCATCTTTGTTCCGGCACAATGTCAATAACAGTCATTCCGATGCTCATCATCATCCACAGTGCTTAACAGGCCTACAAGCAACATAAAAAAAGAGCAAGAATGCTTAGTACAGACCTTTCTACAGATGTTTGCAGAAATGTGTCACCATCACACAAGGACAGTTTGAATGGTATAGCCGCCAGACATCATCCAGTCTATTTGCTGTTAATTGTGTGTTCCTGTGGGGGTCGCTGTGGGCTCAGGAAAATAGGAAGGAAACACACTTATTTGTAGGTGTTTAACCTCATATAGGCCAAAGGGTTTTTGACAACTATGGGATTCAGTACACAGTCAGGTGTGTTTAATGGGCCACTTGGCAAATGGAAACATTCTTTTCCTACACATTTATGTTAAGTCATGTGATAAAATGACTAAATGACATTTTGGCAACCCAAAAAAGGCTTGCAAACTCTGGACTTGGTAAATATGGCAGGCCGTAAACAAATAGACTGAGCTCCTTTGGTAAATGGTGTGTCGGTAAATCAAATATTTCTGTTCCGTGGAAACAACACAAAACAGAAGTCAGAAAAGGGTATTGTTGTTTAATTTACACACATTTACACCAACAGAACAATACATGAATAAATATGTTGTCACAGTCCCCCTCTCACATGGCAAAAATCCATTTTCCAAGACAGGGTGGCTGTTGACTCAAACTTGATTAAAGTTCTTCTCAGTAACTTTTAAACTTTCTTTTTTTTTTTTAAAAAAAATTGTCTTTATTTTTGTTGTAAGTTAAAATTAATCAACTGCTTAACCCTTTCATTTTCTATGAGATTTGCAGGATCTCGACACACAGTATTTAAATCACGCACTGCAGGGACAGTGCAGTGGAATCAGATGGGTGCTGACCCTCCTTATAAACCCTGTAATTCTGCAGTAACTGACAAATCTAAATGAGGTTTGCTGTACGTCCAACATGTAAGATGCTTAAGTTAAGGACGCGTGAGAACACGACAATGTTTTAACCGAGCACAAATTCAAGGATTGTCAGAAGGTGGCAACATAAAGCTTTTAATAGTCTCTCCTGCACTCTGTAAATACCAGTAAAAGAATTTACTCCTCACGTTACCACAAACTACACTTGCATCTTCACACTATAAAAGTAACCAATATGATAAAAAAAAAAACCTTGTTCGTGCTCCTTAACCCAAATGACAGTGGAAGTTGTGGACCCGATGGTACCGGTCTCTGATGGGTACCAGCTAATCACCAGAACAGTGCAAGCCCCCTGAATATTGTAGATCATGTTCAAAGTACATGAGGACAGAAAAAGATGTTGTTCTGTGGCGTCTGAGGCAGTGCAATGATCAGGTATCGGATGCTGGCGAGTAAAATGTGAACTTTGGACCGCAGATGCAAGCCATAATAAAAATATTCCATCTAGCAAAGGCAATAAACGGCTTGTGCATATTGAACTTGGGAGTTGCTCCGTGTAGCAGTGGTAATGACCCCTCAGGTGTTAGCGAATCAGAAATAGACTTCCTCCCAATGGCAAGAGTGACAGATTCAACGGCTTCATACAGTAGGCGGTTGTAAGTAGACACCAGACAGCAGCCGAGAGACTTCAAAACGGAGGGCAGCAGAGCCGGCTGCCATTTGGGCCACTAGTCATGGCAGAGAAGTAGGGCAGTAGTCATTAGAGATCTGGCACCGGCCCATTTCCCTGTCTCCTACTCCGCTGTCCCTTGGATGCCAAGGATCACCATCAGCAGCGTGGCCCGACATGAAAACCTTTCTTTTAGTATAAAAGGGGGCAATGTGACTGAAATTCTGATGGCAATATTCACGTGTGCTCGTGTCAAGAGGACAAACTTCACAAGGCCTGACACACTGGCAGAAGGCTGACAGCTAAATACCGCTAAGGTGTCTTTAGTTACACTCAAAATGTAAGTTTTGGGGAGAGTGTGACTAAAGTACAGGGGACGCACGTTAATGGATCGGTTGCACATTCCATTCCTGCTTGGGCAGAATGAGTAAAATTCATCAAACACCCGTCTAGCTCAGCTTAACACTCATTTAAATGCATCTCCGAAGAGAAAATGCCATTTTCACAATTGGCCGCTGGTCTAGCGACTTTAAGCTCCATTAGAAAAATAGTCACATCAAAAGTGTGCTTTTATGTCACTTTTTGCGAAGAATTACAGTAGCTGGGGAGGCGTATAAAACAATGCACAAGTTTAAAAAAAAGACGGTTTTTGCTATGGCAAAGAGACAGAGGTTGTAAAGAGGGACCGACAGTTAGTTCCTGTCCCAAACCAGGGACTCCCACCGTCCCTCAGAATGCACTGGGCCCCTGGACTGAAGACCAGAGCAAAAACGGTTGGAAAATTTGTTATGAAGAATGTCAAAATTGCGTGAATGCGATTGTGTGAGTGTGTGTATATGTCATCTTGTGCTTAGAAACACAAGCCAGGAAATCCAGAGGTAATTATGAGCAAGTGTGTTAGTCCCCCCCACCCAAAGCCCCCCAAATTTTCTGATGGTGTTATGTGCGAACTTTCCTTTTATCTTCAAACAGCGAGCGGACCAGGTAGACCTGAACTGCCGATACCACCATCATAATGACCAGATTGACCACCGACCAAAAGTTCACCCTATCGAAATTGCTCTCCTGGAGGTTCCTGTCGCGAGCCTCGAACGCCCGCAGGATCGTCTGGATCTGCACACTTTTGCCCAACCGGGCCTTCACGCTGTTGATGGTGTCCTGAAAACGAGAAGACAAGAAGGTCATATATGGACTGACAGACTGCATCCAGGATCGCAACCGCGGTTCTAAACTGCGCAGCGGACTGACAAAAATGAGGGCATGACTGACAGGAGCAGTTCAAAGTTGTATAAACAAGGCCGCTCAATTTGTCGCGCTCCTGTTATGAGGAAAACGTCCCCCACAGCTGAAGAGCACACTTCCTGCCTTTTACCAAGTGGCGCCTGCGTGACTCCTGACACACTAGTGAAAGGGCGGTGCAAGCCGCAGCGGCCCGAGCCAAAACAATTGGCTGCCTTTTGCCAATAGGTAAGAGTTCGCGACGCTGTCTATTCTTGTGACACTTTCCTCTTCCGTTTGTGGCGGACTGCCCGCTATTTTCTTTGGCGGGCAATGAGGTCACTTTGCGCCCTGCCTGTCATCCTGTGAGCGTGGGCGGCACGGGAAAATTTAAAAAAAAAAAAAAAAAGACTAAGGTAGGAGAACCAAAAAAACACTTCACAAATGTTAACTTCTCCACGCTCACTCAGGTTTCTTAACGTTGCACCAAGCCAGCACGTTTCATCATATCCCGGGCGAGCTGCACCCTACCATGATGTCTTCCAGCTTCATGTCCAGCATGTCCGTTCCATGGACGTACTCCTTCCACTTCTCCGCGTCTTCCTCTATTTCCGTGTCCAGAATCAGCTCAAAGAAGATGAGCTTCTCCGAGACGGTGCTGAACGTGTTGTCAAAGCAGAACATGTAGTCTCCGTCTTCTGTCTCAACGCTGGGGGAAGGCACTGGTGGTTAAGACCTGGCTTCGGCATCAGCACCGCCTGCCTTCTCAGGTGATCGGCGCAACTTACGTGTGCACGCCGTCTGACTTCCGATGGTCACTGAACAGCACTTCGCCAGAGGGAGAGGAGATGAAGAAATCCACATCAAGGCCTGCGCCATCTAGCACCTGTGAACAAAGGAGCACACACGTGCAAGAAGTATAAAAATGAATCGGGATTCTTTACAGAGAGATTTTTTAAAAAAACTGCATGTTTTCTAGGAATGCTCGGCGTCACACATATTCCAAAGACATGAAGGGTGCCTGTAAGGTCTTACTCAGTCTCCACTGGAAGCCTCGAGCCTAAATAGTGCACACGACTACTACACATGCATTAAATCCTTGAGGTCTCCTGCGGGCAAAAAACACGACTATGCATGACTGAGAAATTGACTATGTGCTATAAGTGAACTCTGGCAAAACAGGTTCCCCGTAATTTAAAATTGGATATTGAAGTAACATAATCCGCCGGGTCTCTTGCACAAGTGCTAATTTAATATAACGCGACGTCACATAGGGCGCAAGTCACTGGAATGCCTGAATGTGACCAAAAATAAAAGTCGTATTTATTTGAACACATTTATATGAAGCTTTTCCGTTATGTCAACGCTCACCCACTGAGCGACTTCGCTGGCAGACCGGGCGCAAAGGGGGGAGCTGCGCAAGCCAAAGATGCTGGTAAATTTTCCAAATCCACGGGAATTAATCGAGCCGTGTGAGGATTATTACCTGGTATTCAATTTCCAGTGAGGAGTCTTTCTTCATAGTCTGGTAGAAACACTCCTTCCGACCGGCGGGTAGAGTGAACGTGAAGTCGCTGTCCATCGCCTGAGAGAAGGTGGCCAGCACAACAAACCTGTCCGAGACGGCGGTCATGAACACGGACAGGACACAGACAAGCACCCGGGCTGTCTCCATGGTCAGAGCCTGCGACCCTACAGTCGAAGAGAGCCGACACAGCAGCGAGCGTCTCGGGCGACAGGCGGGCCGAGGTCGGGCTAGTTAACGCTTCCCCAAACTTCACTCCTGTGCAACTGTTCAGTAGCAGCGCTGCCGATGACTCGCGGAAGCTCAGGACCCCGCCTGCTTCAAATGGCGCCTCTTATTTAATGCCCCAAGCGATAGTCACATCAGCTCTCCGGCCTATTTAACTTTAGCAGACGATTTTTTATTGTTGCGCGCATTTAATCGACACTGTGCACGATAAAATAACACAGTCGGGGCAAACAGTCGGGGTCCCTTTTTGAAGTGCATCTTGGGAAATGAAGTTTTTTCTTCTTCATCCCGCGGTCACAAACCGAAAGAACAAAATGACATTCTTATACACGTGTAATTTCAACAGCAACGCGTACACATATACAGATACAACAAGTGCCACGTGAATGTGTTTCTTTTTTTTTAATAAAAACACGATAATTTCTGGTCCGTGAAATATGTTAGATGTTAGAATTTAATTTAAAAATGCTAACAACTGGATACACACCAACACACACACTACATACCTTTAAGTAACAACGGGTTGCTTTGAAAAATATGAGGATTTTATTTGGAAAACTACTTTTATTCTACATAAATGTGTCTTGGGGGATGAGGGCGATACGGGAGAGCAAAAGTACATCTTGTTCGCGTCCCCTCAAACACGCCCACTACGTTGGATAATTCCAAGTTGCACGTAGATTGTTTCTTTGGACATAAGCAGAGGTGTCAGCCGGGCCAGTGTCATCCCTGTTGAGCGGGCCGACGCGCGGCGGTTGAGCAACAACTCGTGAACGTTGCGTGCTTGGCTTGATTCGCTTATCAAGACATAGGTGACGCGTCCTGCCCCGCAGCGTCCAACTCATCCTCCGTCCAGTGGGCGGGGTGTTGCGCGGGCGCCGCGTTGCTGCGTCGGCCCCGATTGGTCGACAAACCTGCGCCGTTGTTTCAATTGGTCGGGCTTGAGCAGAGGGGGTTGAATTTACCGTGCAGGCAGCTACCCGTCAACAGCAGTAGCTCGAGCTGGAAAAGAAGTGGACAACTGGTGCGCACAATGAGAAATAGCACACCTCAAGGATAGCTTCGAGCCACAGAAGGCAGTTGTTTGTCGACTCGTAGCTAACACCGCCTCGCAGCTGATTAAAACCCCCCCGTTTGGTGTAGCTGTGAGAGATTAGAAAAGAAAACCCTAAGGAGCGAGGATGTTGGTCCCCGCGGGAAGATAATGAAGAGGCTGCGCGTTCTGTTGGTGTGCCTCATTGTAGCTCTCCTGTGCTGGTAAGATTAGCCGGACACTTCCGTCCCCGTTACTACTTTTCCTGACATGTCAGCCATGTGACAGCTTCAACGCGAAGTGAACCACGACTCGCGGCGGCCGACGCGCGTGTGTCCCGCGTCCCTTTGCGTGGTTCATTTTGCCGCATCACAACCATTACTCACCAGTGCCGAACGACTTGAAATGTGCACAGCTAACACCGCTGGCTAGTTAGCTGTGGTTCTTCTGGTTTTTTTTTTATTTTAAATTCATATTATTATCATTCTCGTTGTTGGTGATGTTGTTATTTTTTTCGACCTGTAGCCTGTTTTTTTATGGTTTCCGTGGCGCAAAATTGACTGGCATGGGTTGCTATAGCTTTAGTAGGTTAGTAGGTTAGCTAGCCAGCTGTTGAATAGAAGCATAGTTGGCTAAGCCTTCAGCAAATGTTACCGTGAGGTTGGAAGGTTTGAACTCCGTCTTTGACATTGCCATCAAGGGATCAGCCACCTCCTGTTTTGTTATGGTTTGAATAAATTAAATGTCTCGCGAGTGCCACACACGGTGTTCACCTCACCTTTGTTAAGTCCACACGGATGCAGTTATTGTGACCCTGATCGATAAGTGACTAGAGCATTCGTCGGTGGTCAAAATGTCACCAGTGGAAAAATGTTCAGCAACTAATCTCTAGATACAAAACAGTGAAAATATGACTGCACGATGAGTTAAAGTGTGAATTTTAAGAAGAAAAAAAAAAGAAATTAAATCACGGATCATTATATTAAACAGACCGGCGCTGTTTAAAAATGGTGACAAATGTCTTTCTCGTGAATACAAAGGCACGTGTAATCTGGTCCAAGCTGTTGTTCAGGTCGATTAACACAATGCACTAATTTGTTAAATCTCAACAGGGAAGAACAGGTAACAGTAGACAGAGTTAGTTAAGTGGGATTAACAGGCCAGTTAACATACCACCTTTATCCAGATTATTGAGTCAGCTACAGCTAACTGTGTTCTTTCTATTCTGTTCATTTGCTTGTGACAACCTTCCTCCTAATTTGCCTGCACCCGGCAGTAGATGACCGTGTTCCTTGGGAGATGACTAATCTAATGGGTTATTAGTTATAGAAATTATCTAAACTGCAGTTTTTAATTCTCCTACAATTGCACTCCTTTAAGTTACAATACACTTATTATGATTTCTAGGGTGATGATTGCAGGAAATAATCCATAATGCCGTATTAGTTGTGTCCCTTTGAGTCATAACAAATTTCCTCATATTATTGGAAACAGATTTAAATGCTCATGTATTTATTGACTGCGACAAGGGTTAGCTTTGTGCCATGTCTTCATTGATCCGACAAGGCAAACTTTCCTCAGTAAGAATTCAATATAGATCCTCCAGAGTCACAATGTTCTGCAAAGAGGCTGAAAATCGCCAAAAAATATTTGATCAGACTTATGCATTAAAAGAATAGGCTGGTTGCTGAATTACATACGGTATACAGCTTTATGTTGTGTCTTTTTTTTTTCTCAGATAAAACTCTTTGTCCATACAGCAGGCAAGCAAGCAAAAATAAATTTAGAGGAGATTAAAACCCAGCAGTAGTGCAGTGCAGGTTGCCGTTCCGTGCCTCTTGAAGACCAGTAGTTTTTAAGAGCGCGACACATTTGGAGCGAGCCATTTAAAGTCAAACACAGTTGAAGAGAAAACGGAAGAATAAATAAAATTGGTGAATGAGGCCACCTTAAATCTCTGGTAATAACCTACTCTGGTTATTACCAGAGTACACAGTAACAACCTTCACGTTAGATGTTTGGTTGCCTCGGATGTTTTTTTTTAATTTATTTTTTTATAGCTTTCCCACAAATTAACGAATGACTGTTCACCAACACACCAAAACGTCATTACTAATGCAAACCCTTTTTACCATGCTGCTGTCGGCGTGTCTGTCCTTTTGTGCGAGCTCTCACAAATCCCAGCGGGAGCAGAGAAATGGGGAGTGCAGTCTTTGCAGTAATGCTAGGGAAAGAATCTCTTTCGGGGTATAAACTCGGGGAGGTGACATCCATGCCTCAATTGCTGTCTTTGATAACCCTGTGTTGGTTGAAATGGTCACAGCTAATGTGTATACTTTAGGTTCAGGTTCCATGTTAGCATTTGTTTCTTGTAAAACGGACATGTGAATGAGTGTCATGCGTATGTTAACGTGAGACTACTGTATGAATGCAGGATGCAGTCATGCTAGTTCCTTACTCGCATAGCTGGGAAAGGTGGTCGCACTGTGCGTTAGCTAGCTCAGGCTCTTAACCACAGCATCACTGGAGAGCAGGTCCCCATGTATAGTTA
>CAAKHG010028425.1:0-13370 GCA_901007715.1 Dactylopterus volitans
TTATACACCCGGGTCAAAGGTCATCCAGCAGAAGGCATCGATTAATGACATGCGTCGGCCAGTGCACTGCCGTTGGTCTCTACTTAAACCGTCGGGGTCGTCGGGCCCCACGGGGAGACTTCTGGGAACCGAAATTTCCTAACCCTAACCTAACCCTACTCCTGTTTGGTAAGGCAGGAGTTGGACAGCTGGCTGGAACCAACATGTCGAGTCCCCTGTGAAAGCTAAGTGACAGCTACTGGCGACTAGCTGCTAAAATACCAAACTTTTTGGGTGGGTCAGATGGACTCCAAATGGTCCGAAACGTGCTCCTAAATGCTTTCCGGAGCAACATTTTTCAAATCAAACACTTGGTAAAATTTCACTCATTTTTCGCTCCATGCATTGTCAATGGGAAAAAAGTTTTTGGCCCATAACTTTTCAACGGAAGCTCTTAGCGACCTGGAAACAACTTCCGCCTGCCATAATTCGACCACGAGCTTTCCAACGAGACCACCCGCGACTCTCTACGACCTTCCCTCGCAAAGTGACGTCCGGTAAAAATTCGTCCGTTTTTCATATCTCGGGAACGGAAGGTCGCACGGACTCGGGGGTGGTACCGTTGGAAAGCCCGTGGTCGACTTATTGGTCGAATCTGTTGGAATTTTCCGGATACGACCTTCCGTTCCAAAGTTATTCGCATTTTTATCGCTTGTCCGGGGCGGACAAGCCCCCATTCACCCCCATACCTAACCCCATTCACCCCCATACCTCACCATGTTGGACTCCGGGTAAACATGGGGGAAACACTGAGTATTTCACCACTAACCTAACCCTGTAGTACTATAAATTTTAAGATGACATCTTGGGAATCTGGACGCAATTTTGATGATTTTCTCGTCACTTTAAATAACCATAATTTATCGATCAAACTCAAATCCACTGTAAGTCGAATTTCCATTGGCTTTTTGGGCACTACATTTCAGGAACCTGACTTTTACAATGAACAAGACTGAATATTAAAATCTTTTTCAAGGAAATGGACAGTCATGCTCGGCTCTTTAAGACCAGCTTCTACCCTAAACACATCTATGCAGGTTTAATTAAGTCACAACTGGATGTCAGAGAAGCTTTCAAGGTGTTGTTTTCAGTTTTGACCACAAGGGGTTACTGTAGGTCCTCTTTATGCAGGATTCTGAAATCAGACCAGACCTATAACTTTGGATTCTATGATCCCATTCATTACAACTTACTCACCATCTGCAGTCCCACTAATCAAGGTTATATAAAACCATTTTAATCATTTCAAAGATAAAACACAGTTGTTACAGGCTCATAGGATTATTGCTGGATACAGATAAAACAAGAATTTAAGTGATATAGTTAAAACTAAAGTTGGCCTATGCAATTTAAAATGCTGATGCCTTTGATGTCAACATATAATTCTAATTCCCTAACCCTTGAGTCTTTGTTTTCTCTCTCTTATATTTCTCTCTCCTCCATATTTCATTTACTCAGGTCAAAGTTCATACAACAGAGAGCATCAATTAATGACACGCGCTGGCCTGTGCACTGCCATTGGTCTCTACTGAACTGCTGAGGTCGACGGATCCCGCAGGAAGATCTTTGGGAACCGAGCTATCCTAACCCTGGGGCAACAATTGTAAAAAAAAAAAAAAAGGAAAAATTGACATCACCTGTAGTTGTTTGTCCCATATCCACCGCATACAGATGAAATTTGTCTTCTCCCAAAGATCTATGAGTACCAGCAGATTGGATAGTTCCATGTCTGATTCCCTTCGGTCAACCAATTGTATTGACTAGTGGACTGAATCTTTATGAAGTTGCAGAATATATCGATCACTCTTTGAATCCTTTATCACAACAACATCCAGGTTGCATCAAAGATGTATATGTATTTGTAAATGAAATTAAACTATAAAGACGCCTTCTGTTGCTAAACGGTCAAAGAGGTTATTTTCTGTGGCAACTGGGAACCACAGTGGGCTTTTTTAAGCTAACAGTCATGATTTGCGGCATAACACAAGTCACAACTAGAGGCTTTAATAAATATCAGCTCATGAGGTTCCATAGAATTTGCACAAAGGCAGAAGATGTCAAACCAATGACAAAAACACTTCTCATGATTATGATGAAAATAATAGTTGAAACTTATTATGAAAGATTGCAAGATATGATGCAGACTTTATTATGTGTAAATTATTTTTGGGTTTTAAGTGGAATAAGAATACGAGACTTCTTTTTGTCCACTGAATGTCAGGGCACAAAGATGAATATTTCAAATTGCTGCTATAGATCACTAATCACACACACAAATCTGGGTGGTTCAGTTGGACAAGTTTTCCTCTCCAAGTATGTAATTGATTTCAGGATTGATAGTAAACTGTACATCAGACAAAAATGGAACAAACTGCTACAACATTTAAAACAACACTGATACAACAGCTCCTTTTGATACAAGTCACAAGAACTTGGAACTTTCCGATGTCATTTAATCATTTCAGATTTTTGCAATTTTGATTTTGGTACAATCAGGAGCAATGGTAAATCAGTTCATCACTGTGGCCAAATTGACATTTTTGCCAAATTTGAAGACTTTTTCTCCTAAGATATTTAGAACAATGCGAAAGATTATAACTGATGTCTCCAGACACGCTGTCACCAGACATGAAGGCGTAAAAAGATTAGTGAATGGCCATAAACAAAGCAGTTGCAGGCGTTCACTAAATATTATAAAGCAACTAAATGTAAAATCTTTCATCTTATTTCAATATCTCATCTGTTCTTTACTTCGAGATAAAAAAAGGAAAAGAAAGGAAAAGGGAACAGTGAAGGATATCGTGTAACATGTGTCACTAGTCATACCACTGAATCATCCCCATGACTGATCACTGAGCTGCACCGACACCTTTAGAATTCACCTTTTACATGCACAGATTTACAGCATGAAAGTAAAAATGTGCTGTTGGTTTGATTTCAGGCGTAAATGAACAGGAGATGGCGACGGCAAGGGCTTTGAGAGTGTGAGGATTACTTCCACCACTTACCCTCCTACCCTCCCACAGGCCACTAATGGAAGGTGTGTGTGTGTGTGTGTGTGTGTTTGTTTGAGATGAGCTTATTGGTAGTTGGAGCACAGACTCGAAACAAGCTGGTAATTTAAACCAGCCCCCAGCCCCCACCCCCGAGCGCTGAGGGACAGAATTACAAACTTACCCAGTTTAACATCCATGTTGTGATACTTTCAAATGTCTTTTCTCAATTCTTTTTATTCTTGTTTATGCATCACTTCCAGAATTTCTAGTCATAGTTTGGTCCACCATGACAACATGTGATGACAGCAAGTCAGCTGGTTTGTATTAAAGTGGTAAGAGTATTAAACTCACAATAAAGCAGGTGACCCTTCCTGTCTGCTCAGACAGGAAGGGTCACCTGCATCGGTGGTGCATTAGCAGGATCCATTTGAGTGGCTTAGGCCTCCTCGGGACTGAAGTTCTGCCTCTTAGCTCTCAGAACCACATCTAGAGCTGCTTTATCAAATCTGACAGTCCAGCAGTTGTTAAGGCCATGAGGATACATGTGTGTGATGACAGAGGAGGACATCCATTTGTAAGAACTCATTCACAGGAAAAGTCTAAACTCTTGCTCGATTTCTGAAGTGTGTTCCAGGTAAACAGCTCTCAAAGACTAACAGCTTCTCAGCGATGTTTAAATGAAATTAGTAGACCACTGTGGATTTTTAGTTTTATATTTTACATTCAAGAAATGTACTTCCAATTTGTGTTGGACATTTTCCTCTCCACTTGTGTGTATTGACATGACAATAATCAGCTCTGGAGGCACACCAGGGTCAAACTGAGAGGAGCCATTTTTAAATCCACAGGAGCAGCAGACCCCTGCTGGACCAGGCATTTAGAAGACAGCACATCAATAACCAGAGATGCTAAATGAACGTGCTTCATTTGCTCTTCCAGCCCAACATTCAGTCAGCTGAAAGTCAGAGTGACTTCATCAATCAGGTTGCATTAGTGCACTGGCCACCAGCTGATCTCTTCTGAAACACCTGCTTCACATGAGTCATTCTGTCCTCGTCTCTCACTGGATCGTTTGGATCTTTCTTCAGCAGAAAATCAGCATAGCTTGTAGAACCACCAAGCACCCTAAACCTGCTGCCACAGGATCATTTCTACTCTGCTGCTCATTCATTCACCCTGACTTCAATTTCCTCATGACAACCCCTCAAAACTACCACAGTTGACCTTCATTCTGGGTCGTCCTGTGTTTGTGTTGGGCTGTTTACCTTCAAACTTCACTCACACACACTTGAAGCTCATCCTTCTTCACGCTTTGCACGTTCAACACATTCAGGTTAATGCTGTGTTCAGATGCCTCATTTTGATGGAAGAGCCTCCAAAGCTGCTGGCATCCAGACATTGACCATGTAATTGTTATTTTCTCTCATGTAATGTCATACTTTTTATTTACTGTTACTATGAAAAAATAAAGCCTGGCCAAAAAAGACAAAAAAAAAACCCCACAAGTTTCTTTGTAAATTTGAGACAGAAATTTTATATGGCTACCACACGAAAAAAACACCACATCCTATCTGTCATAGTTATAAACTAATAATATACATATTGTGGATAAATGAGAATATCCAGAAGTCTCATGAATGGCCCTTGTTACTGATGTCCAACATGGCATGCAGTTCCCCGGGCTCATAGCCCAGCAGGCCTTGCAGATTGCAGACAAAGCGGTAGACGTAGCGTTTTCCGGCCGTCTTGCGAATGATGTTCTTGTCGTAGTAGTAGCGAAGGCCGCGGCTCAGCTTCTCATAGTTCATCTTGGGCTTGTGCTTCCTGCGACCCCACAGGAGGGCGACCTGGGAACACAGTGACAGCAACACAGCTGCTGACCGGCGCCATCAGTTTTCATAGTGATGTGGGTGCATGTGGGAATTTCCAGACTGATTTTATGTGATCATGTATTTAAAAATATTTTTCAAGCACAGGAAAATACTAGATATTCTGGTTTCAGCTTCTCAGATTTACTTTCTTTGTGATGGTCCAACTCAACAAGCTACTTAAAGATTCCACTGTGGAAACAGCATGTTCAACGTTTCATACACCGAACTATAAATGAAGACATTAATCAGCAATCTAATCGTTCATAATGCATTAATTGTTTTAGCTCATGTTATTATTATTACTACATTTTTTATGTTTTTGATCTTGAGATAGGAAAACTTGTTTCTCATAATATTTTGTCTGGTAGTTTTTTCTTACAAAAAAGGAGCTTTGTTATCTTGCGACTAAGAAAATTAAACAGTTGTCTTCGGAGAGAAAAAGGTTTCTCTCTCTTGGCCTTTATAGATTACTGATTTAAGCTGAAATGTCAAGGTGAACCAATGATTGAACAGCCCATCAGACTTTACTTCGGTCGAAGATGTGACCCCGATACATCGGTGGTCAGTCAGCAGCATAGTTACGTCGAGGAGGGTCGCGGTCCAGTTACTCAAGCTGACACGTGAGTTAGTTTGTGTTTCATCTTTTGCGTGTCAAATAAGATGTGATGATGTCACTGGCAGCACATGAATGCCTTCAATGTTCAGCTATGAAAGTGACTATGAAGGCTGAAAAAAGGTGCGACCACATAGACACAATCATTGTTCACGGATTTCAAGAGACAGCCTTTCGTTTTGTTGGCATTATGACATAAACTGAAGGTAGATGAGAGGTTTGTCATCTCCAGATAACAGTAAATAACTGCTGCCTGACCGGTTATTCTACTTAAAATGAACTGTATTGCATGTTCTAATTAAGTCTTAAAGAATAGAAAAATGCCGTCACGTTAGCATTTCATCCTTTAAGCAGATGAGTTGAGAGTTAGGGTTAGAGACTTGCACCCATGAGTACACTTTTGTAATTCCACAGTGACGTTGACCTTTGACCACCAAACTTTTCAATTGATTTGTTAGCCTGAATTGAAAGAAGTGTCCTCCAGGTATTCCATTCCAAAAAAGCAGATCTTTGACTGTTTAGATACAATCAGCATACAACATGGAGTGTTAAAGTCAGAAAGGTACTTTGGTCTTTGACCTCTGACCACCTAAATCCTATCGCTTAATTTCTGAGCTCAAGTTGAAGTTTGTGCCTAATTTGAAGACTTTCCTTACAAATGTTCAGAGATATTGTGTTCACAAGAATGAGATGGACAGACAGATGGACAGATGAACAGCCCAAAATCTTAATGCCTGAAGCCTTGGCTATCATTGTGATCGTTCAACATCACTGAATCACATCATCTTAATCATCTTCAAAACCATAAAGTCTGTAATACACTGTCATCAAACCACAGCTTGATGTCAGCAAATAAAACTTTTGATTACATCCAAAATAATGAAATCATGATATGATCGTGCTGGTAGGTAAGTGATGAAGTTGCAGTGGCGGTAATAGGATCAGTCATCATAGCAGCCAGGTTTCATACTCGTCTGCATGTGTACAGCAGCAAGAAGGGAGCTGATTTTAAGAAGATGGATCAGCAGTTTCCTCCAAACACACTCAGCTGTTCCGTTCAGCCTGGACTATCTGAAATGTCAGTGTTTCCCATCAATCAACCTCGTCAGGGTCCGTCAGCTTGAACTCCCATCCATCTCCCGTCCAACTTATATATGACTGACAGCTGCGGTCAGTCAGGAGCTCCAGTAAAAACTGCCAAAGCTGGATGGGCCCACTTCCTGTCAACACATTAGACAAAGGGGGAGGCAGCTTGAAGACCTGCTGGATTCATCAAAAATACCATGAAACCGTTTATGATCTTTCTACAGTTCCTCACCAGTGTAGCCAGCAAGAACGGCGGCCGGGATCACGGCTCTGCCCACCGCCGTCTTTTTGCCCACGTATTCTTTGAAACTTTGATATGGTGGTGAGGCAAAAATGTCCGTGGACACGGTCTCCTCCATAACTGGCTGTGCATCCTGGAGACGACCAGTCCACGATAAAGAGTTCTCGATGTCTGAGTGGTCTGTGTCAGATATTGCCACCTGTGTGTCTGCTTCTGCAAGTGCACAGATGTTCGCATGATAAATGTCAGCCAAGCTAAGGTTCCATTTTTGTGTTTTGGAAATCTGCTAAAACTGCTATTTGCCACGTCTTAAAAATTTGTCTCATCGCCACAATCATGGTGGATCAGTCTTCTGGTACAGTTTCTGAAGAAAGTCAAGAAGCTAAACAAAGTTGATGATTTCAGTTACCTGAAAAAAGACCATATCTAAGATTCGACTTGCCTAATTCAAATGAACGAGCTGTTACCAGCTTCTACAGAACTGATGATGAGCTGATGATCATTGAATCAGGTGTGTTGGAGGAGGGAGACGTCTAATCCGAGGGGGTTTGTCAACCTCTGCTCTGTCAGTCTCTGCAACCTCATTCCGATTCACGCAAACAGTCACATGATCAGTAATGACGTAGAATCACCACAGACATTCACCTGTGTTTCCGGCTGGTTCGTGAAGCAGAGGAGCAGAACTTATGTCTCTGTTCGGGTCTTCAGTTTTGACCAGGTAGTAGTCTTGATCTTGTACAGGTTCCAGAGTGTGGAGGTCAGCTTGATGGTACTGAACAAGGTAGCTTTGGTTGCCTGAAAGTTCTTGCGCACAGTCTGAGTAGCTCTCTAGAGAACACAAACAATCACAGACTTGTTTACACTGACATGATAAAGACAGTGTAGCATGTAAAAAAACGTTGTTGTTTTTTTTATTTTATCTTTGTTGCCCAGACAGCAAGATGCTGCTGTGCAGGTGGGAAATGCAGAATTACATACAAATGACGAGTTTGTAGATCTCAGTGTGGCATCTGCTAATTTTATATTTCCAACCACTATAAATTTGCATTGTTATACTGAGATAGATATGATCAAGTATGGTCAATAAACTTATAGCTGATGTGTTTGGAATGATTCATCCATTAATTATACACATCAGATACGGGGGGAGAAGTGCGTTAGACTGAGCTAATTTAGCCTGAAAGGCTTTAAGAAATCGGGTGATGAAGTATAAATAGTTAAATTAGCCAACAGTTTGTCATAGATAATTTTTCATTTCCAGTTCTGTGTGGTTGTTGGTTTGGTTGCAGATAAAAAAAAATGTATTGCTTTCAAATACTTTGGAGGAAGGATGTCTCTGCCTCAGCTGCTGCAGCCTTGAGACATTTTGAATAATCTGTACTTTTATTGATAATGCTTGCTACGATTGATGGTTGTATTTGCCATGAAGACTCTGTGTTTTATGGTGTTTTTGAGGTCCCATCATTTTCATGTGAGTAGGAAAGAAATTAAGATTAATTAAAGCAAATATTGTTCAATTCGTCCATGAAGGAAGCTAAAAAGGGAATTGAAAATGGATAAAAATGATTTGTATGTCAGTCTTAGAAATCTCCCATAATTGATCTTCTGAGATTTCAAACTCACACTCTGACTCTCTTTTTTGTCTTTGTATTTTAAAGCTACCTCTTCTCATGATCTCCAGATGTTCCCACAGGATCTCTCCAGCAGTGCAGTCAGAGATCAGGCTTAGGAAAGCTTCCCGGTCCAGGATGCACAGCTGCCGACCTTGCAGGCCCTTCAGCTTGGAGCCCCGACACTGGAGACCAAACTCAGCCTGGCACCAGTCAAGCCAGTGTTTCACTTCCCACTCAGACCACAAGGTGGGATCTGCAGAAACAGGTGGATGCATTTATGTGCAGCTGCTCCAAAAATTCAAACCAGCTCTTCAGCTTCCTCTCCTGAACTCATCTGCACCTCGTGGAAATTGACGGTTGACTCTCTCCTGAGCGAAGCCGGCGAAGCTGGCCTTCACTGCCTGACTGAGGACCTCCTTGCTGGTGGGAGTGAGAGGAGGAACCTCCAGGGGATCCAACTCTGTTAAAGATCAGCATCTTCATGTATGCTAATGATAAAGTCATTAGATATTCCTTCAATCAGAAGCATTTAGGGTTGAAAAGCCACAGTCACTGACAAATTGACAAGCAAGTAGTCATATAATTTACATCTTGAATAAATCAATATAAACCACACAAATACAATGTGTAACTGCTGTGTATCAGATCGCTTTCATGTGGGTGAAACCTGTTTTTTTTTTTTTGGAAAATGTGATGACTGAGTGAATTTACAAAATTAACATCCTAAAATTCATCATTTTTTTCGCTCCACATCTACAATTTCATTATACTCACAGGTGATATTTCAAATTTATCCTGCTTCTAATGATCATATTGCCAATGGCTGTTATTAGCTCAATATTAATAATTGTGATGTAACCCTGACAGTCTGGTAACTGCATTTTAAAATATATGAAGGATAAACTAATCAATTACCATGAAAATACATGGAGCAGTGTGAATATAAATGTTCAGTGTTATGATGAGATGTACAGTTCATGAGTGTTGGGAGAAATTATGCCCATCAGCTCTACGATATTCTCAACTCACGTTCTCTATTTTATTATTTTTCATGAATTCCTTTATTTTGACCAGATTGTTGTCTATATATAGATTTTTTTTTTTACCTTTTTTGAAAAATGTTTGTCATTTTTCATTTTTTATATCATTTTGCATGATTTTTAGCAGTTTACATCTAGTTGTTAATAGCAAATATTCTCTTTATTCATGAGTTAATAAAATATTAACATTTTTTTCCTAAAGGTAAGTGGAGGTTTTTTAGCCCTCAACTTCTTGATGTCTCCCGACACATTTCTTTATTTCTTTATATTCACAGCGTTGTGTGCGTGTGCACGCACGTGTTTGTGTGTGTGTGTAGACAAAATAAACTAGTAAAAGTTAGGTTAGAGTATTTAGACATTAATATCCCATGGCAGTGACTGGCTCATTAGACATCATCAGCTGTTATCAGTCTTTCATTAATTCTCAGAAGAAGTTATGAATTCACTGACATATGATGTATTTGATAATGGTTGTAAATGCTAAATTGGTTCCAGTAAAATGACGTTAAACAGCAACAGTGGATGATGAATGATGATGATGAGGGAGGAAGAGCTGTCTTACCATATGAGGAGCAGTCCATCGCGGCGCGATCAGGAAAGTGCGATCACAAATGGCGAAAAGCAGCTTTAATATATTGGGGTGGGGCCTAACTGACAAATGTGAGTCCCGTGGATGTGGGAGGGGCAGGCTTCAATTCCCTTTAAATGCTTGAAAAGGGTCTTTTATTTAAACTAGAAATCAGGCAGCGTCACTGATCTTTCCATGTGTGATTTTAATGATTACACCTATACATATGTTGTCATTTGTTATAACATATATTTTGCTCCTGGTCTGATGAGTCAAACACCAATAAACAAGAGTTTACCACCGAGCTTCCTAACAATGACACACTCGCTGGGGCGGGGCTAAGCCAGCACGCGCTCTTTCTTTTAAAACAAAGAGTTTTGCAGCTTTCACATTTAATGTCAACAAATTTCCATAAATCAGGACATAAATTAGGCGCTGCAGAGAGGAAGTGAGAATTGATGACAAGCAGTAAGGTCAAAGGTCAGCAAGCAAAGTAACAATGCTAAAATATGCTTGTGACAGTGACAATGCTGGTGAATATTTCAAAGACTGTACAGTCCTTGGTGCTGTGTGATATGACTACAAGTGTTAATGATCATTAATAATCAAAAAGCTCCATGATGAGTTCTGAGATCTGAAAAGGACGTTTCAGTCTTCAGATGTATTTCCTTCATGCAGCTGTTGAATTATCATGAAATGAAATCAGAATCCAGAACAATCCAGATGTCTCTAAGCAGTTGGATCTGTGAAATTGAGAATATTTGCATGTTTGTACACTTTAGTAATTTTAATAGGTTGCATTTTGAGGGTTTTGAGTGTGGCCTAATTAAAATTGTTTTTCCTTCAAAAGCCATATCAGACACGCAGACAAGTATTTTTGTTAACCTTCATACATGAATGGAGGGGGTCATTAATTGGTCTAGAAAAACAATGATTTAGCAACATCTTTTTCTTCCAGCTACCAGATTTTCGGGGAATTTGTTGTTCATTCACTCAGATGATTTTTGTCCATGTTTGAGAAAGAAATCAGTGAATTTCCCTGAAAGATTGTCACCTGGAAATTAGGAAGGAAAAAAATTGAAAATTACATTTCAAATAATTGATAAATTTATGATTTTTTTTTTTTGGATCAGTGATTTCAGATGAGATAGTGAGATGTGTCTGAACACGGCCTCAACATGAATATCTCTATTATTAACTTCAGATGAGGAACCTGCTTGACTCAGCATTAGCAAGAGAGCATGAATCTATATACAGTCAGAGACAGTAAATGATAATTGGTTCGACCTAACTGGGTTGGAAGATTCACTCCTGAACTCACACTTTCCTACTACATCTGTCTAAGATGTTTGTACATATAAATCTTCAAACATTTCTTAAAATCTTTGTTATAGATCAGATTTAATCTACAAATGAATACTGAATTTGTCTTCCTCATGGATTCATGGATTACAGGACAGGAAAGACCTCAAAGATTTTAAAACTGTAGCCTTGCATTTTACAAAGAGGAGGAGAAGGTTCTGGTCTCCAGGGGGACCTGGTCCATCTCCAGCTGTGTTCTAGTGTTCTTGGCTCCTGATGAGTCAGTGAATGAGGAAACGTAGTAAAGACACCACTGATTGATGGTTCCTGATCTGAGTTTCAGCTTGTGGTCTTCATCAGTGATTGGATAGTTCACTTGTTAAGGTGATTGGATGGTTCCTGTCATGGTTTCACGTTTCGACTGGAACCCAAAAGCAGAGACTGGAAGCGGGAACAGTTTCAACAAGGTTCAGTCAATGCCCGTCGAAAAAGAGCGAAAGAGGCAGCGAGCTGGATGATCTCAGACTTCAAGGTTAGCAGAAACTGAAGCAGGTCACTCGGCCACTTCCAGACGCACAAAACACACAAGTGGTTCCCAGAAACGCAGAAGAGCTTGGACACCATAAGATACTCACAGACCAAGATCTGGAAACAACCAGGAGGCTGATGAGCTGCAGAACCAGACAGGAGAACCGGTGAAGCAGCCAGGCATGAATGAAGGAGTTACAGGTGCCTTGTCTGCGAGCGCAGAAGAAGGCGCCCACGGCCCCTTTCACACACATGCACACACCACAGGAGAGAAAAAGGAATGGGGGGGCAGAACACAGAGAAGCTAGCAGAAGCTGACCCCCCTTCAGATGTCATCTGGATCAGGTCTCCAGTCAGTGGATGACCTTTGACCCCTAAGGCAGCACTGCATTACAAAAAGACATGAGTGATAAATGATATTTCTACATGGGCTCAGAGATACTTTGTAAGACCATGTTAGGAACGTGAATTTGAATTAGAGCAGCATGCTGAAACGCCACCGACTCTTCTTAGCTCCTCCAAGATGACTTCCATGGTTGGATGAGTCCATCTTGGATGTCGTGTTATCCAGGCTGAAGATGAAAAGACTGTCCCACTTGTTCTCAGGTCAAAGGTTGAAGCCAGCACGGGTGATACTGTGTTAGCAACCATAGCTAAGTAGCTCATCTGTGGAGGCTCCGAAGCAAGTTCATGCTTCCATCCATGATAATGACACATGCATGAGTGCTACAACAGTGTTGCTTCATGGTCAAAGAGTGCAGCTTCTGGACTGACCTGAATATGTTGTGATTATATATTCATCAGCTGAAAACATCAGAGAGTAGAAAGGAGATGTTCTCCTAAAAGAACACCACAGAGTAGAGAGGAAATGTTCTACTAAAAGAACACCAAAGACTAGAGATGAGACCTTCTACTGAAAGCACACCATGATATGAGGGCTTTGCTGCCATCTACTGGTAGCTAGAAGATACTTGCTCACACACACTCATCAGTCAGGCAGCCTCCGTGGGTTCCCTTTGTGTCAGTGTCAGTCTGAACATCTTCTGATGGTCCTCAGTGGACAGAGACGAGGGTGGTGAACAGCCTGCTGGGAATTCATCAGATTGAAAACAGTTTATGTTCACTGAATAGTTGACTATACTAATGTTGCTATACCAAGATTGAAGCCATCTTTACTATGGTTGCTCCATCTGGTGGACATTATAGCTCATTACCAGATTTCTGTTGGTGATCTTTATTTTGTCAAGCCAAGTCTCTGAGCTTCGTTTCCATGTCAACGCCAAGGACTTGCTGGCATGCAGAATAAAGGAAACCAGCTTCCTCAGCACTTTGTATCCTTGTGTACTTCCTTGTTGAATTTAACTTTAAAGATGTTTTATTAAAGAATTATATTCAGGAGACTTTCATGTGTGAATACTTAAAAATGAAATATTGTGTGTGTGGGGGGGGGGGGGGGTGTTTGTGGAGTGATTA
>CAAKHG010028434.1:5153-18588 GCA_901007715.1 Dactylopterus volitans
ACCCTCGTCCGCCTCCCCGTCTCACTCTCCTCTCATCCCTCCGCTCGTCTCGCTGCCCTCGTCTCTCCGGCTGATGATGAACACTTGGAGCGGCCTCCTGCCATCCTTCACCGACGCCACCTCGGCTCCTCGCTCCTTCAGCCTGGTCTCTTCATCTCTCTATCTCCTGCCAGATGAGATCCCCTCCTCCCCCACCCACCCACCTCTCCACCCCCCAAGAACATCCATCGGTTCTCCTGGATGGAGGACCCTACACATCTATACGGCCAGAAGTATGGGCTCCGAGACAAACACACCTATAAACCACCTCCGCTTCCTGTCTAGTGGCACTTAGCCTTCATCTACCGACCACATAAGAGAGAGAGAGAGAGAAAAAGTTGCAATTTTCGCGGGGGAAGGTCTCGCACGCGAAAATGAAACGCTATCAGGCGAGAGCCCGCCGTCGCCATGACAACAAACAGTCCTACTCCAGTCGCATCCAAGCGGTTGGTCACAGTGGCGCGTATCTTCCAATGGACCGAGCTAAGGGGAGGTGGTGGGGGGGGGGTAACCATTAAAATACTCCATTTTGATGGTTATCGCTTTCTTCTGTTCCGTTTACTTCCTCAAAGATTTTGTCTTCTCAAGATAAACCGAGAGAAACTTTAAGAATCAGCCACCGGTGGGTTTTTTTTCCTTCCTTCCTTCCTTTAGCTCAGCAAGTTTAGCCGCTAGCTGCTAACTCGGCTCATTAGCAACGGAATTCGCAGCAAGTGAGCGTTACATGGTTTTAAGGCGCGACTGTCGGCCAATAGGGAAAGAGCATAATGTAACGGACATTCATGGATAGGCTGATCTTCTTCAGATCCGCCTTGTGGATGAGTCGAAGGGTTTCAGGCCGCCGTAAACGTGTCCACATACATTCGGCCGTGCACGAGGCCGCGAGACCGCCATCTCCCCGACCTTCTGCTGGTTTTACTTTTCCGCGGCACAACATCTAAGGGTCCCTCTTTCTCCAGGAGTCTCCGTCATGGTTCTTTCCCGTCCAGACTCTGCTGTCTCCTCCGATTTTCTTTTTCCCCGACACGAGTGTTTTTCCTCGGCCTCCATCAGCCGTTCGTCTCTGTCTCGCACGCGGCAGCATCACCGAGGCTGCGCTCCCATTCGTCAGGCATATTTTTGCCCCCCCCTTCACCCACGGCACCCCTTCCTTTCAATATGAGAGAGGGGGGAAGAAAAAAAAATCAGAGTTCTCGTTCACTTTGTCATCAGCTGGTCTGTCTCTCGTTGGTCACACCTCAAGCACTTCGATCGCTCTGCCCGCGCGTCCTCCATCCCCGGGTTCCCGCTGTCATTCGTTCCATCAGCCCACCCCGCCCACCCCCCTCCTCCCCGCGCTGACCATCGCGCCGCTTTCTTTTTTTTTCTTCTTTTTTTTCCATTATTCATTCCCGCTCTGCGTCCCATCCCCCCCTCTGCTCCTCACCGGCCCAGAGACCCTGTCACGATGAGTTATCGAGGGGATATTTGCCCGTAATGGCAATAAATCCTTCAAGCCGTTTTTAGGCCGCATTTACATGTTGTTGGCACGGAAGGTCTAAACATTTTGTCAGTAATGGAATATTTTTTTTAAGGAATACATGCATAAAGAGGGTTTTTCTCTTCCGCATCTACTCTTCCTCTTCCTCTCACTTGCGAAAACTTGCTGGATGACCGAAGGGAGCCGCGTCACATTGGGAAGGTTATGGATCGCACCCCCCCCCCCCCCCCTTCCGGGTTCTTGAGCAAGACGCCAAACCCCCGCCCCTTCTCCTCCTAATCGCTAATGAGCGGGCCGACGCGTCGCATGGCCGCCGCCGCCGCCATCGGCGCGTGAAAGCGCGGGTGGATGTGAGCGTGAATTGGGTGAATGGGGCCATAACAACACACTGCAGAGCGCTCCCAGCACCATTAAGGTGGAGGAAGTGCCATCTATAAACGGTATATGCGGCCTATTCGCCTGAGTCGATTGCCCCCCTCCCCCACCCCCTCCCCTCGATGTGGCCGTAGACGGGTTTTTGCTTAAACTTGCCATTAGCCGGCAAATGTTGCAAAGCAAATGTTGATTGCGGAAACGTAATGGCTGTGGAGTAATGAGGCCGCTGCCGCCGCGGATCGGCGCCGATGTAAGCCGGGCCCTCCGCCGGCGCGGCGACCAGGGGAGCTCCGTCTCCCGGATAACCGACGCCGGTAGCTACACGGGAAGGACTTCCAGCTGGAGACGCTCACGTCATGATGTCAAGTTGAAGCAAAACATCTACTGTCGCTATTAAAAAAAAAAAATCGAATGTCGCATGTCGCTAAGTGTTCCTGTGCGCCAGTCCGCCTGTTTTCCTGGAGCGAAATTCCGAGGGTGACGTAAGAGGGGGAAGGGGGGTAATCCCGCTGCATTTCCTCCCTTTCAAGAGTCTCCAAAACGTTGAAAAGCTGCATGGATTTGGCTTTTTTATCCAGTCCAAAGAGCAAAATGGTGGGAATGATCATGGCCAGTCAGTGAAAACAGAAGGACTTTGTGTTTTTACGCTTAAACTCGGGGCCCGCAGAGCTTAAACAACTTAGCGTACGATCACTGGCCCTGAGAATCCCACACACACACACACCATGTGGGATTTTTTTTGTTTTTGTTTTTTGGATGTAATTTACGTCAGACTAAACTGAGTTAAGTTCCCTTAACAAAGGAAGTCTGGGACAGTAAAATTGAACCCTAAAACGGTCGCGAAAACCGACTTAGCGGTTTTCGAGCGGGGAACATATGCGAGCCATGCATGACGCTTTACAGCAACGCAAGGCGACCGACATCACGGCGACCGACATCACGGCGACACATGCGGGCTGCAGTTGGATTGGGTGTGCGCAGTATATGTGTGTGTGTGTGGTACATTTAGGTGTCAGATGTGGGCGAGGTTCCGAAAAACTCGATTTACACACACCGCTCTGACACACTGCCCCACAGTGACCAGAAATAATTTACCATTTAGCGGCAGTTGAGCCTTTTCGCCCATGAATCAAACACACACCCACACAAGCGCACACACACACACACACGCACACACCGAGTTTCTAAAGTGCCTAACTGAAAAACAGTTGGGAGTCAAATTCGGTCATTTAAAGAAGCATATCAGGGAGGTTCTGTGTGTGTGTGCTTGTGTGTGTGTTTGTACCTGCGTGTGTGTGTGTGTGTGTGTGTGCGCACAGTAGGCTCCAATTTTCCCATTAACTTGGTTATTTAGCTATCTGTTCCGCATCAAACCCCACCTCCTAAAACACATCCTGTCACCAAAGAAGGAAATGTTTACATTTGCAGCAGAGAGTGGCGGAAGGAGGGGTGTGTGTATGTGTGTGTGTGTGTGTGGGGGGGGTGTATGTTCAGTCCATAAATGTACATGCGCGTGTTTGTGTGTTAATTAATAGCTGGAAGTGTTTTGTTTGCCGCTGTCCGATGTGTCGACATGAGTAAATATTGTCCATGGAAATACTGAGGAGTGTGTGTTTGTCTGCGCTAACGTGCCCCCCCCCACACACACACACAGACGCACAAAATACGCAAAAGCACGACACGTTCTGGTGCCGCAAAGACATCAGATTGACATCAGATTTTTTTTTTTTTTTAATTTTCTAACCGCATTCGTGCAAAGTTTAGCCATAAGGAGAGAGCCGGATTCCGGCGGAGAAAGTTGGGAGACGTCTGACGGCGGCGGAAAACTTTGCATCTGCCAGATCTTGACTTGATATTGTTTGTTTACTTGGCCACGGGCCTTTCGACCCATCGCAGATGATGTTAGCTTTAGTTTGGAGGAAATAATAAAAGGCATGAGCCGAGATACGTGTGTGTGTGTGTAAAGTTCACACTGTGTTGGCCGTGGCCTGTAGACCATAATGGCATGTGACGGCGTTACCACAAAGGTCAGTTGTGAATCTAACAAAAAAAAAAAAAAAAAAACCCGTTAGAGCACGGTGCCGAGCAGCAGCAGCAGCAGCGGCGGCGGCGGCACGGCCGCTAACTGACAGCAGAGGCGGCGCGGCCATTTTCACGTGGGGAAACATTTCTTGTCTTTTCTTGCCACTTTTTTTTTCTTCTTCCCCTCCTCCACGCTTACATAAAGAGCCGGGTTCCGCTCGTCTCGCAGATCTCCTCGCGGTGACGCAGGTATAAAAAACCAGCTCGCCGCGTGGTTCTGTAGGTGAGGGATAAATTTAACACCACCGCGCATTTTTCATTATGAAACTGAAACAAACAAAGCAACTGGAGAAAAAAAAAAATCTGATTTTATGTACTTAAGCACTAATGTATGATTTTACTCTCTTTCACGGAATTCAACAAGAACCCACGTTTATGTGATAAGCGAGTACAAAGCTGCGCCTGAGAAGCAATTAGCCAAATCTGGGTAAGTCTAAAGCTCGATAAATGACAAGCTTTATATAATATATATAATATGCAGTATGAACCACAGGAAGCATAAAAGGGTGAATCTAGCCCGCCTGGCGTCACTAATCGGTTTGCAGATGTGAAAAAGTGGAAGTGGAGAAGCGTGAAAGTCGGCAGCTGAGCTAAGGTGAGCTAAGGTGGCGGAAACAACCACACCGACAACCCGAGGAAATCAGACGACTACCTGCCCAACATTGTGTGGGTCCCCCCGTTTTGCCACCGAAAGAGTCCTGACCCGTCCAGGCCTGGGCTCCGGTTATGTGGCGGGGCGGGGCCTCCACGGATCGGACCTGTTTGTCCAGCAGATCCCGCAGATGCTGGATTGGACTGAGATCTGAGGCGGGGAGGGTTGTCCTGCTGGAAGAGGCCGCCAGGTGGGTGTCAAATATCCACATGAATGGCAGGAACCGAGGTTTTCCCAGCAGAACTTTGCCAGCTATGACATAAAAGAAAAAGTGATCCATCAGACCAGGCCACCTTCTTCCGTTGCTCCGTGGTCCAGTTCTGATGCTCCCGTGTCCATTGTTGGTGCTTCCAGCAGTGGGCAGGGGTCAGCATGGGCACCCTGGCTGGTCCCACACACAACAAACCGCCATGACTGTGTGTTCTGACCCTTTTCCATCAGAACCAGCAGCAACCGTTTCAGCAGGTTGAGCTCCAGTAGCTGGTCTGTTGGATCGGACCACGCGGGCCAGCCTTCGGCCCCCCCCCACCTGCATCAGTGAGCCTTGGCTGCCCACGACCCCGTCGCCGATTCACCACCTTCCCTCCCTTGGACCACTCTTGATAGGTCCAGGAACGCCCCCACAAGAGCTGCACTTCTGGAGATGTTCTGACCCAGCTCTCCCAGCCGTCACAAAGTGGACCACGTCAAAGCGGCTCAACTTCTCACGCCGGACCGTTTTTCCTGCTCCCGACAACGTCAACCTCGAGGACAAAAACGTTCACTTGCGGCCCAGTGCATCCCGCCCGCTGACCGGTGCCACGGTAACCAGATAATCAGCGTTATTGACTTCAGACTGTCAGCTGTCACTCATTTTCTCTAAAAAAAAAACAACGGCCAAACATTCACAAATTCTGCCAGCGTATGGAAACAGAACCCCACTTCTGAGACGCCGCCAAACCTTTTGATTCGCAAATGGTTTGTAAAATGGAAAATTTTCCCGATTTTCTAGAAACTCGGCGAGATGTTTGAATCAAAGGGGGAAAAAAAAAGAAAACCCGGCTTTGTTGCGCAGTTCAAAAGTAGCTGAGGCTAAAAGTTTGATCTGGAATCCGCGCGGCGAGCGGATCGCTCACCCCCCCGGACCACCCCCGCGCTCAGGCGACAATGTCGGAAACGTGGTTATTTATAGCTCATTATGCAACCGCTGGACACGCCGGCCCAGCTCAGATGGGCTCGCACAGTTTAGGACCAGCGAGCGGAAACCAGCTCGGCGAATGTGTTGGGGTTTTTTCTGTTGCCCCCCCCCCCCCGAACGTAATTCGAACCTTCCAAGCGTCGGCCACAACAAACGCTTTCCCCCCGCGTGACGTGCTCAGGCGCGCTCGGAGGCGACACCGAGGGGCAAATAACAGAAAACAGACTCCCGCGCCGCGGGGGGGGGAAGGCCGCACCAGTCGCCTTGAACGCTCCGGTCTCATCAACCGTCGCGAAATCCAGCGCCGGCAAAGCAACCGGGGTCGCCCCCCCCCCAAAAAAACCAACAAAAAAACAAAACTAAAAAAAAAAAGCCGCCCCTTTGCTCCCCTTTTTTTCCCGGCCGTTTGTGTGTTTATGCGTCAGTGCCGAGTGTCATAAAAATGCTTTATGACCCCCTCCTCAGACGCTGACCTTTACGGGAACGAGAAAAAAAAACAAAAAAACACTGATCTGCTCCGAACCCCCAATATACACCAGCGCCGCACACACGCTCGCTCGCATGTGTGTGTGTGTGCGTGCGTGTGTGTGACATGACAGACTGCCGGCAACACTCCGTCCCACCAGCCATCGTTAACTTTGACGGACAGCCAAACGCGGTTATGCACGCTCGGCTGCATGATTCACCGTTCGGAGATATAATGGAGAGGCTACTGTATTGAACTTGCTGAGTGTTTGATGTATGATGATGGCCGCCGCCGCAGCCGCCGCCGCCAGAGGGGGCGGGGGTGTGGGGGGGGGGAAGTAAATACTGTGACCGTGATTGCGGCGATTACTGCGATGACGCCGGTGACATTTCTCGACTCAGTTGCAGGAGCCGAGCGGGGATATGAGGAGGAGGAGGAGGAGGAGGAGGAAGGCCGTTTGAGGAGATGAAGGGGACGCGGCGCAATTATTGGCTTCTGCCGCGGCACACGCTGATGTTCTGACAGCCAGCCACTGCTGGAGGGAGACGGCGCGAGTGTCGACGATGGTGATGGTGATGGGCGGCGGCACCGTGGATGGAGAGGTTGACGCGGTCGCCCATTGTCACGGAGACGCGCAAGCGGGGGGCGGCGGCGGCGGCGCGGTGACGCCGGGACAGCGTCCGGCCTGCCTTCGGTGGCGGTGGCGCCGGCGCTGTTCAGCAACTGACCCCCGGCGCTGACCTTCCTCAAAGAGTCCGAATGTAAAGCCTCTTTATAGGATTAAAAAGCATTAAGCTCACACCAGAACAAGGAGAACGCGGCATGATGGAGAACGGTTGTTGTGGAGCAAGAAACACGGATTTTTTTTTTCTTTTTTTTTTTAGCAATTGCATCACTAACAGCTGGAAACATCTGTAATATTCACCCAGCATCCACACACTTAGCTGCATGTGGAGCTGTAAGACATCAACGCATCGTGACAGAAAAAGGAACCCAAACGAGCCGCTCCCACTCAGGCGCGGGCTGACTCTGCCCTCTTGTGGCCACCACGCCAAAGCGCCGGTGCGGAACCCCCCCCCAGCCCCAGTTTTGAGCCCCGCGTGAGAGCAACGGCCATGACGTGACACCTAAAAAGTTCGCACAAGCGCAGCAGGCAGCGGCTGACACCCGGATGTCGCGAACGAAGAGGGAAAGCGGCTTTTAAATAATCATTTTATTGCATCGGGTCGACGTTCTCGGAACCGACGAGATCCTTCAGTGACCGGGCGCGTTCGGTGCAATAAAGGCGACGGCGGTCATGGTCCATTTTAGGAGAACTTCATGAGGTCGTGGATCCGGCGCCGCCGATAATCGGGCGACGTGAAGGAGGAGGTCATCTTCTCTCTCCAAGACAACTATTCAGGGAACCTGGACCTTAACGGATGTTTAAGGAGTGAGCGTGGATCCGGATCAACATCCAAACTCAGCTTCACTTAAATGATTACGCACACATGCCAGCCGTGTTCTGGAAGCTTTTTGGAGATGCATCCAGTCGAACGTGATGGTCTCAGGTGCGGATTTCCACGAGAGGGGCTTTTGGCCTTGGTGGAGACCTGCAGCCTCTGCTCCTTTTCTTCATGTTTAAGCTTTGAAAGGTGATAGCCGTTTGTTTTCAATATCCTTCATCCTCAAAATTTACTTGTATTATTCTTAAAACACTTTTTTTCTTCTTCTTCTTCAAGCCTGTTCAGGAACTCGGGGTGGGCTTCTCCTCGCCGACATGGGTTGCGTTTTCTTTGCAGCCGCAGAAGGGGAAGGTGCCGCAGCACGGCTGCAGCCAGGGCCTCCACAGAATCTTCTCCCAGGTCATCTGGCTCGGAACGCCGCCGCCGCCGCCCGACGCCGCGAGGGAGCGCCGATGCTCCTCCGCGGCTCTGGCGGTCCGGGCGAGGACCTCGGCGTACAGCGGCTCGGTGTCGGGGGTCAGCGGGCGGGACTCGGAGGGGTCGCGGGAGAGGTCGTACAGCAGCGGCGGGTGGTGGCGCGTCACGTGCTCGCCGTCGCAGCGGCAGACCTTGGTGCTGTAGCAGCCGACGGCACCCGGCGGGGAAAAGTTGGGGGTGAAAAGGTGCGCCTTGAAGATGGAGTCGCCTGTGGGTGTGCAAAAAGTTTGTATTCTGGTTCGAGTTCGGAAAAAAAAAAAAAAAAAAAATTCACTCGTCGACGACTCGCCGCCGGGTTTATCTGCTGTATAAAAGACGTGGTCGCCATTTACTTCAAATTATATTCGATGTGACTGCACCGCTGTTTAACCCCCGCCACCACACACACACACAGACACACACACACACACACACACACACACACACACACACACACCATTAGCACAGTGGAGAGGAAGGGATAAGTGAACTTTCATTTTCCCCTCATTCGTCCTTTCACGCCTCTGGGCTTCATGGCGTGGTTCTACAGCGTGGCAGCAGGGGGCAGCAGAGTGCACCTGAGAAAACACCGATGTAACGCAACCACCAAGTGAAGATTATCCGATATGACACTGGAATCTCAAAGATGACAAACTTTTTTTTGTTTCCCATAGCGAGAAAAGGCCCAACTTTGACACCCGCGGCCATAAATGAGCAGCATATTCTCACTCGGTTGCGTTTGCCAGCTGTAAGCATGAACTGTGATTGTGCACTTTTCTAATGACGAATTGACTTTCAGTAAGGTTGATGGGCGAGATCGTTCCACTTCCAACATTACAAGAGTTTCACGTGGTTATGTGGGAAAGTGAATTCATGCACTTTGCTAAATATGAAAAAAAAGACATTTTCGCAACTATATTCTAATCAATCATCATCCAGGACCATCTGACTCTGTTCCATTCACACATTTACTCATCATGTCCCGTTCGACCTCGTTTGGTTGCAAAAACATTTGTTTTTCTGTATACAAAATAGAAAGAAAAAATAACTAAGAAACTAAGAAATAGTGTTTTCTATTGGAAATATTTAATAACAATAAAGTCTGATTTCTGTGAAAACCACTCCACCAGGGGATCCTCTGGATGTCCGTGTGTGTCCGTGTGTGTGTGTGTGTGTGTGTGTGTGCAGGTGTGTGAACTTACTTCCTGGTGGGTGCCAGCGGATGGCGTTCAGGTATTTGCCGCAGTAGTGGAACATGAACTCGTGCTGCGACCGCGCCGCCCGCCCCTCCAACAGCGGCATGAGGTCATGACCATCCAAAGCTCTGCGAGAAAAGTAGAACAGAGGGAGTTGCTCCACACGCTGACTAGATTTAAAACTAAACGGCCGGCGATGAGACGAGCGTCTCGGGCCCGCGAGGATCCGCAAGTTCATAAACTTGTTCATTTAGCGGCGGCGGCGCATTTCGCCAGGCGCCCTTTGGCGTGAACCTGTCCGGGTGCGTGTCCTGCGCCAGGCGGGTCAGCGTCGGGTACAGGTCCATGAGGCTGGTGGGCTCGTCCACGACCCTCCCGGCCGCCAGTCTGCCGGGCCAGCGGAAAATCCCGGGAACCCTGATCCCGCCCTCCCATCCGCCCATCGCCTTCCCACCTGCAACGACGCAGACGTCCTCGTTTTCACAGTGAGAGGTGAGAAAGCGACAAAAGTACGGGCTAATTATGTTGAAGAAAAAAAAAAAGAAAAGGCATCTTTGAGACGACGGCCACCTCGGTAGATGCCGTTCCAGCCCCCCGTCTGGCCCCTCAGCGCGTCCCTGTCCTCCAGGTGGCCCCCGTGGTCCGACGTGAAGTACAGCAGCGTGTTGTTGGCGAGGCCCAGCGAGTCCACCGTCTTGGTCACCTCACCTGGGAAAACCTCAGCGCGAGTTATTCATCCACTTATTCGTCTGCGGGACACCCCCCCCCCCTCCCTCCCCCTTTTTTTCCTTTCTTTTCTTACCGACGAGCCAGTCCATTTCTTCGATGTTGTCGCCGTAGCGACCGTGGCGACTCCTGCCAGTGAACGCCGGGGTTTCGAAAAGCGGTATGTGGACGTGGACCAATGAGAAGAAGAGGAGGAACGGGCGGTCGGCGTTCCTGGAGAGAGGAGAGAGAAGGTTCAACGGAAAGCCAAACAACAAAAAAACAAAAAAAAAACATCAATTTAGATTTTTTTAATGCGACGTGAACCAACATCATTTCAGAGTCGTATGTATGCAAATGTAAAAGAGTAAAATGAGCCGTTGCCATGGGTGACAGCTTCCCTCATTAGATTGAGCCCTGCGGTAATCCCCCCCCCCACTATAAACCATCATGTGGCTACTGATACACACAAATATTCATCTAAAAACGAGCTCTAGAAAATTCATTATTCCCGTTTAATGTCATTGTGCAGACAAGGGCGGCGCCGAAGCCCGACTCAGGAACTAAAATCCTATTTTAAATAATTTAAACTAAAAAGGTAAAAGCAAATACGTTTGGCCTATTTTAAAAGGGAATCATGTCTCCAGCAGAAACAAACGAGATTATGATAATAAAAAGATGAACTTGCGCGTTGTGGGTTTCGGGGTTTTCCTTGACAGCACATTTACACAACTGCTGCAGGTTTATCCGGTTGTGAAAACTCGTGGTTGGGGGGGCTCGGTCATGCGCGCTTGTAGGGAGGGAATCAGCAACCAAACCGCGGAGATTCCCCTGACCTCTCCATGAAACGCCGCGCCTCCCCCAGCAGCCTCCGGGGCAGCGTCTCCACCGTCATCGGCTGCTCGATCACCTCCCGGTTCCTCATGATGATGCAGTTCCAGGTCGGCAGGAGCCCGAAGGGCAGGTACCACGCGGCGGCCGCCAGGGCGCCCAGCAGGAGGAGCGCCAGCAGGAGGCGCCGGCTGACGTCGGCGAGGCCGCAGGCGCGGGCGCACACCTGCGAATCACACACACACACACACACGCACACGGTGATGACACTGGTAATGTGTTGCATCCTACATATACTACTTAAATATTGATCTAATAAGAATAAGGTAAAAAAAAATGATTAAAAATGATTTTTTTGGGGGGGAAAAAAACACCGTCAGGCCTGAGTGACACGTTTTTAATTAACAAGCATAACATTATGACCACCGCACGTTTATCACAGAACATGACGCAGCAGCCCTGCAATAAAACTCTCGCTTCTGGAGGCGTTTTATCTTGGATTTTCTTTTTTATTGAAGCTGTTTTGAGAGAGAGGCCTTGACGCAGCTTAACGGCCGTTACTGGACTGAATTTGTGACGCTGTTGAAACGGCGCCGGGTTAAGCTGAGAGGCGTCCCTAATATTCTGGCGCCCAGATGCACGCGAGCGGGGTGACCAGTATATTAGGGACACCTCAGAGCGGCGCAATCGCCGAAATGCGTCGGCACCCCTCTCAAAAACGGATTCCATCCAAACGCAACGTAAAGCTTTATCGCGGGGCCGTGGCGTTATACTCTCTAGTCAATGTCAAGCGGTCATAAACGTTGCGCTCGATCGGCTGATATGATTTTTTTTTCCTTTTTTTTGGAGCCGCATCAAAACGGGACGCATCAAGTTTATGACGCGCGCGGTTGTGCTGACTCGTTAAGGCATGGAGGGGTCAGAGGTCGGCCGCCGCGAGCGCCGCCTCAGGCTTCGCCTCGTTGTTTGTCTGCTGCTCCTTTGGTGGAACAAAGATTTCCTTTTTCTTTAGCTTTCTCTGCCTTGCGCATTTTGAAATCTGAAATTAAAAAAAAAAAAAATTAAAAAAAAAGAACTATGAATTGATGACTGAATGCTGATCTCGCAGATCGGGAAAAACGTGTTGGCCCGTCGCTGTGGGAGATCAGACGGATGCGGTCCACACTGTAAACACACGGAAGACTGAGGCAGGCGTGCTGAGCGAAATAATAACGAATAATAATCGCTTTTGGCGGCGTCGCTGCGGGGGCGGGGGCGCCGGCTGCAGAGCCGTGTGCACGGCGCCGGATCTGCCCCGGGGCGCCGTTTCTCATTTTTCAAACCAAACTTCAGGTTTTTCTTTTTTGGCAACAGCAGGCGGGAGAGCGATAAACCCCGAGGCCTCTCACCAAGGTCAGGAGCGCGACCCCGAGCAGCGTGGTCAGACTGCCGAGGGCCTGCTGCAGGTCGGCCAGGACGTCGCTGCCCCGCCCGGCCACGCAGTCGCTGAACAGCGTGAACGGGAGGCCGTAGAAGTAGCCGAAGCCGTGCCGCTCCGGGTGGTGGCACCGGTCCCCGCGCTCCTCGCAGTTGACGCCCAGGTGCCACTTCCCTGCGGAGGGGGACGCGGGAAATGAGGGGCCCCGCAGCGGCGCCGAAGACGACATGGGACAAAGATGGCGGCGCGTCATCTCACCAACTAAGCCGGTGGCGTATCCCTGCTGCCGCAGCCTCGTCGCGAAGGTGGTTTCGCTCGGCGGCAGCCCGCCCGAGCCCCCGACGAACAGCAGCACCTGCACTCGGCCCTCGCTGCCCAGCCCTACGCGCACACACACACACACACACACACACACACACACACACACACACACGTTTCGCTAAAAAAAACCGAGTACCTAAGGGGACATGAAGGGTGTGAGGAGGGCGCCTCCGTGTGCGTGCACCTGAGCGGATGGCGTAGCGCCCGGTCATGAAAGCGGCGCGGCTCGGCGTGCAGAGGGGCGCCGCCGCGATGTGCTGAGTCAGCCTCACCCCCTCGGAGGCCAGCCGGTCGATGTTGGGCGTCCTGCGAAGGGTGCGGAGGCGTGGAGAGGAAGGGGCGGAGTCAAAAAAAAAAAAAAAAAAAGGTGGAGGGCGTGGGGGTCGCAAGAAGACGACGGTGCGCCGGCGACTGACCTGATGGTGTCGTTACCGTAGCACCCGATGTCGCCGATGCCGAGGTCGTCCGCCATTATCAGGACAAAGTTGGGCTTCCTGGCCTCCCCCCGACCCTCGGCTGCGACATGGCTGCCCGCCGCCAGGAGAAGAAGAGGAAGAAGAAGAAGACGACGAAGACGAGACGGCGGCTCCGCCAACGGAAACCTGGAAGCAAAGCGGCAGACGGGGCTTTTTATTTTTACCCCCCCGATTTGGCAGGGGAACGCAAAATTATTCGCTGATTCATGACCTGCTGCAACTTTTGAAAACCTGAAAGGTAATTCATCTTTCCTTAAAAGGAAAACAGCCTTGCTGGAAAGTGAGACAGCCCGTGACCGGGAATGATACTTCACTCC
>CAAKHG010028435.1:1447-34205 GCA_901007715.1 Dactylopterus volitans
GTTTAGGGTAAAGGGCTGGGGAACGTGTTGTGTCAATGAATCTTTTGTGTGTGTGTGTGTGTGTGTGTGTGTGTGTGTGTGTGTGTGTGTGCGCGTGTGTGCGCGCACGCATGGATATGTGCGTGCATTTCACAGCTGAAAGTGGGACAGAACGCGGATGCAAAGATGGATATGAGATGTTATTAAGTTGTAACTGACTAATCAACTATCTGTTACTAATAAATCCAGTTAACAGGAGTTAACAAATGGGGAGTGGAACTGATGAATGTATAATCGAGCTGGTAACTGGGGAGAGACGGGAAGAGAGAAATAATGTCAAAAAGTAAATATGGGTTGCGGAATTCCCAGGGGCATCATATGAATCGTGGGTTCAAAAAAACTGAAAAAAAAAAAAAATGAGTCATTCCCACAACTTTGCCAGACCATTATCAGAAAAAAAATGTAATCCTGTCAGTGGCAAAACAGGCACTTTTTTAGTGGATTTAGGCTTATTTTGACAGTGGACCGTTGCCCTCCGTGGTTGATGATTATGGCACTCTGGCACGAGCGCCAACGGGCTGAAATGATTTGTGTTCCTATTAATCAATTCCACCCAAACACAACGGAAAATAGGTCGAAAAATAGAGAAGAGCTCCTCTGAGCTAACGATTCGTGACTGATTCAGATATGACGGGACATTTATGGAAAGGGCCGCGGTGCTTGCATAATGTTTGGCACGGGGGGAAAGGAGCTGCGGTGAGTTGAAGTGTTGTAATAGGAAGGAAAAACAGTGTTTTCCCTTCTATCGCAGGATGCATTTCTGATAATCTGCCTCTCGCAGTTGAACCCCACCGATACGTTTCTGCACGACTCTCATCGGTCACGTTTTCTGAAAAAAGGGGGCAAACTCTTTGGCCTCTTTTATAAAACTCCAACGCGCGCAATGAGAGGACATCAAGGTAAGACTCATCTCTACTTGACGTTTCGTCACACACGAAAACAGGAACGTGTGCCCCGAGCACAGGCGGGGGACTTTTGATCTGACTGTTACTACGATGTCGTAATATCTTTTATAGATGGATTAAAGAGTGTTTTTTTTTTGTTAACCAAAAGAGTTGAATCATGTCTTACAGTGATGTCAGTGGCAGGAACACGACTCACATTTCAACTCACTCTGAGCATGTTTTACCTTGGTGGACTCAAATTTATTATCTGGCATTGGGCTCAAATTTGTGCTGAAAGCATTACATCAATGTCTCTAAGTCTATTAAGAGTTTGTCATGAGAGTGACTTATGCAAAATATTAAATCGCTGTCACATTAATGTGATGAGTTGCGTGTTTGAACGGGGCTTCAGAGTATCTTCATTTGTGCCATTTGTGCTGATCAGATTTTCCAAACTATGCAGTTCGGAAAAATCTGGTTTAATGTCACACAAACGAGGCTTGGAGGCCACGAGGAGTTAGGGGGCAATCTTTAGACTCTTCGGAGACACTGAATACGGTAGCGGGCGCACATATCAAGATATGTAAAGATACGCAGGGATAAACAAGTGTACATAATGAGCAACAGAGGAGCGCGGTACTGACAGACAGGAATGTGCACGAAACCAAACGAGCAAATGGCACGTCAGCCAAGTCGGCGGTGCCGCGTTGTCGCGCGAGCGTACGCCGAGCGAAGATGGAAACGTTTGGCTACGTTGCGACGCTAATCGGGTCCGTAAAAAAAAAAAAAAAAAAGGTCGGAGAGTTCTGAGAGTTCGGCGATAACCGCTCCGCCGCGTCGAAACTCGATTCCGTTTTCCGCGGCGTTTCCGCGCGCCCTTCTCGCGCAGCCGTGTTGGCGGGGCTCGTTGTGCGGCAAGTGTGCAGCGCCCTGACATTTCCATACACGTTCCCACAAAAACTGCAATGCTAATTAGAAAGAGGGGCAAGTAGTGTGAGGTCCCTTTTGTTCTGAAGGGGTGGGTTTGCTCTGGCAGCACTTCTTAAAGAGCTGCTGCATGGCTTGAACTGGTATTAGCTCACCCCACCGCCACCCCCTCCGCCCCCTCTTCTTGCCGCTCACCCCCCCTCGAGTCAGGAATTTACAGAGAAGAGAAGAGAAAAGAAGAGAAGAGAAGAGAGGAGAAGTTTTCATTGGACCTAAACGCTAATAATGACTCAGCATATAATCGCAATAAGCCGTCCCTGCCTTGCCAGACACGGGCATGATATCCATTTGAAAGGGAGCGCTGAGAAAAAGAGAAGGAGAAGAAACTTTCCCTCAATAAACGAGCAGCTCCTCACATCTCTGGGAAAGTTTTCACCACTAACAGATTAAGAACTTTCACTTGCTTCTGGTACCAATTTCCCTCAATATCACCACGGCTCATCACTGTGGTCGGACACATTTTACAGTGTGACCACTCAAAAAGTGGCCCCAATTAAGTGTTTACAGAGGAGCCTAACTCAATACAGCTAATTCAATTGAGTGTAATGGCACATGTAGATGTGATTATGGTCATGTAGCAGTGCAATGAGAAAACAACACGGAGCGCTAACCCGGGAGACAAACATGTTCCGTTTCCAATCTGTCCATAATCATCACGAGCTCGCCAAACAGCCACGATGAGCCCCGCGATCCGCCGCATTCCTCCCTTCACTCCGACCCCAAAGACGTCTGACCAATACAAACAAGGCAACACTCTCCTGTTTACACATCCCATTTTCGTGAAAATCGCACGAGGTAAGAAAATGAGGCAGTTTGTTTATCGGAGTTAATTCATATCAGGGGAGGAACCTCGCGGCGGCGTGCGGTCTCCTGCCAGGGGTTCGTGCGTTCGAGTTTCAGGCGAGTTTATGAGAGGATGATTTGTGTAAATACACATGTAATTGCGAGGACTACTTTCGCGAGGCGGAGGGCCGCGCCGACTGACCTGGGGGTTGGAGCACTTGACGTGGACGGGCTGCAGGTCCACATGGAGGCAGACCACGAAGGAGTGCCTCCCCTCGGAGCAGCTCTGCAGCTTGTGGGAGGTGACGGCCAGCGTGGACGTGCAGCCCATCGGCTCCAGCAGGCTCAGGCTCCGCTGCTGCCCCAGCAGAGTGTACACGCTGAACTGATTCAGGCTTATTGTCCATGGGAAGGCATCACCTGGGAAGTATGAGAAAGGGTGGACAGGGGGGGGGCAAAAAACAAAAAAAAGAAGGGACGAGTGAAACCAGAATTATGGCCTCGCAGTCGCCAACCAGTCAAGTTGCACTCTCAATCCACGTCTGTTCAGAGTCTCTAATATATGAAGTGAAGGAATTTAATAAAAGGTATTACGTGTACCCTTTCTGCTCCTGAGTTATGGCGCTAAATAACGGCCAGACAAGTCTTTTTGCAGAACATTATGATGTCACAACGAAGTTGGCCTTCGAACTTTTGGATATAAAATGTCATCACTTCATCCGATTTTGATGTTTGCGTGAAATTCTGACATTTTATCACGAGCCCGCGAATTCTTGGGTTGCGGCCAGAAGCAGGTCTTGTAAGGTCAGAGTCTTTTCAACACCAAAACGGAATCAGTGGATGTTTGTGCCAGATTTGAAGACTTTCCCTGGAAGGTGTTCCTGAGATATCACAATCACGAGAATGTGTCAGCCCCAACAGGCACATTAGCATAAAAATGTGAGAAAGGAATGACACCGTCGTAGAAGAAGCATGAAATGCAATACTCTCAATGGAGATATATTGGCAAGGACTGAGAGAAGAAAGGAGGATCACATACAAAGAAAAGAATCCAGACAATTGTACAATTTGAGTGGAAGGGCCGTTTTGGAAGAAGAACATTTTTAAAAAAAAAACCCAAAAAAAGCTGTGAATTAAAATGTGAAGTTGAAAAATCCGCCACGGTCATCGTTTAAAAAAACTCGACGACGACTATCTCCACGCCGTTTTAACAATCGCAGGCAGTTACATGGAATGAGAGGGCTTCGTGGAAAAAATGAAAGAGGCTCTAAGAAGCGATATTCTATCTCCGAAAAAAAAAAAAAAAACCTTCTACACCCAGTTAGCGGACGGAGGATCCAATCAAAACATTGCAAGAAATGAAGGCATGTTCTAAATTTGTGCGTCTGAGACACGATGCCACACTGGAAGCGCCTCAACTTGTCAACTTGCCGACCCTGGTTGGACCATCTGACAGGAGGGGGAATGTGGTCGCTCGCACAGGGCCACGAAGAGTACATTTCCCACGAACCGAGGGCAGGTTGCTTTGATCTGCTGCATTAAAAATGAGAGATGAAGAGCCTTTCAAAGAGTAGGAATGAATTACTAAAACCACGGGTTGTTAATTTTAATGGCAACATTGACAAGGCTGCTGATGTCACTGTTTTCGCTGTTGCTTTTCTTTCTCCTACTTTTTTTTTTTTTTTTTAAATCCGTATGCCCAATTCTGATGTCATTGGAGAGCTGAGAGAGAGAGAGAGAAAAAAAAAGAAAAAGAAAAAAAAAAAAGAAAAGAGGGTGCCCCCCACTTTTCTTATTCTAAAGAGAAAACACTGCTCGGCTGTCTGGGCTTATGTCAACTTTACCAGGTGTGTGCGCCACATGTGCAAAGATCTATCTCTCAAAGTCAGTCTACTTAAGTTTGTTTGTCTTTTGTCATGGTAAATGAGTAGTAGTCGGTCAAAGGTTTGCTCAGTGTTGAAAAGTCCATAATGATGATGAATCCCCATTATGGAGCCCCCCACTGTTATGAAACTATTCATTTCAATTATTAATAAAAAGGGGCGAATTCATTTGTAACGCGGCTTAAGCAGGCTGCGCCCGCCCACTGAATGCGCTTTCCAAGACTCCCATTTTTAACCTATGAACCTTTCACCCTCGCCCCCCCCCCACTCCGAAAGTGTATCGTTTTGTCATTTAAACTTCCATATCAATCTTTCTGTCATCGGCTCATTTCGGTGTTTCCAGTGTCTGCGCTCTGTCGGGTGTTTCAATAATTCTCATGAAGTAAAAACAACAAAAAAAAACCCTACCTTCCTCCAAAATGGGCTTCGAAACCACAAAGGGGAGCTCCTGCAGCGGCTCCATGTACTTGTGCCCGGCGCTGAGGACGCTGATCTGGGGCAGGCAGATGACCAGCGTCCCGGGCATTGACGCCTGGTTGTGGTACCAGCTCCTCACCGTCCCGGGGATGTCGCCGCTGATGATGGTGCTCGGGGACGGGAGGCTGTCGTTGGGCAGGAAGACGCAACAGGGCTGCAGCTCCAGCTGGGAAGGGGACAGAAAAACAAAAACAAAACGGAGGGCCTGTGAACCTTCATGTTAATCAGCTGGGTGTCAGTTGTTAATCAACATCCACCTGCTTCGGCCTCCCTCAGTCATTCCCAGCGAGCCACACATGAGCAAAGTGTTCAACTAGCACTGTGGCGGCCTTAGGTGACTTTTGTCGTAATGGAAAGGGCCGAATGCAGAGTGTGTGCACAATGCTGGGTGTTGCTGGAAAACACTAAACATGCTTAATTAACCTTTCCTTTGAAAAAAAAAATCCATCCAATATTAGCTCATGCATGCTTTTCTGCTTATAACTTTGTTACACCATCCCAACAACCATTATTGGATAAACATCGCGGTTGTGTACATGTGGCTGAGCGCGGCTTAGACCAGCGAGATTTGCAGCTAATTTCCAAAAACGCAGACTCAGATTTTAAACCGCACGCCGAAGACAACTTGAAATTCTCATATATTTGCATGTCTGGAAAGCTTAGTTTTATAGGTCGGCAACCAGTAGCCAGTAAAGGGTAAAGGTGTGAACCTTGTTAAATCTGTGTGAGCGTTAATGTGTGTTTGTCTGTTTCCATTACACACGGATTTAAAAGGCTGTTTAACAGAGGGGACAAGAGTAAAGGGCAGCAGACGGCACGAGCTGCCAGATACGCCGCGTGTGCGTGCGTGTGTGTGTGTGTGTGTGTGTGTGGTGTGTGTGCACATGTTGTAGACACATACGAATATCTAAAAAAAAACCCACATCTTTCCTCTATCTTTGCAGTATTTGACACTTATAATAGGGACCGTCTTGGCCCGTCCTCACTTTGGGCTGCGCATTCAGAAGGCTGCTTGCTGTTAATGTTCAAGTTGGGCTAAGTTGTTGCAGGATACATACAGAAGTCCAAAAAAGTGGGTGCATGCGAGTGTGTGGTAGTGTGAGTACGTGGAAATATTAGTGAGATGAAGGCTGCGCTAATGATACTGCAACAAATGTTCATTTGATTTCACCTAAAATCACACATTAAAACACCGGGGTGGTGTTAAAAGCGAGCTGAGAGAGGGCGAGGAAAAGCGAGAACAGTCGGAGAGAGAGAGAGAGGGAGAGAGAGAGAGAGAGAGAGAGAGAGGCAGAAAAAGATGGAGAGTAAAAAAAAAAAAAAAGAGCAGGAGAAGAGGCGAGGGAGGGAGAGATACGGTTACACACTGATCTCACGCTGCTTCCTCTTTTGATTAGCCTTCAAAGGCGGTTTTGAAATCTGAAGACTTTTGCGCACTGACACACACGGCTCGTGCCTCCCTTGAAAGAGGCGGCGCGGCCGCGGATCTTAGCGGGGTTAAGCTGTAAAGCAGCCGCGCGCACACGGGAACCGCCGGGGCTTGCCGCCGCCACTGCGCCTTCACCCCGCTGCCTGACGCTAATGCGCAACCGCTGGACACCCCGGGTTAGCCGAACGCTTAATTACGCGTTCCTAATCCTCTCCGGCTAATTCCTAGCAAAAACACTCGCCGGGGACGTGGCTGATTCGAACTTTCTGACATTCTCCGTTCCTGTTTGTGTCAGTGGAAAGAACGTTGGATGGGAGCGCGAGTCATAATTAAAGGCTTGAGCCTCCTATCACATAATAAAACAAAAAATAATGTCATAAAAAGGACCAAATGGTTTTGTTTAGCGCGTCACCGAAATGAAAAATCAAGAGCAAACAGAAAAGAGCACGTACGTCTTTTTCATTCAGGAAAACGGAAACCTGCCAATGTGTGAGAATTTTTTTGTGTTGTAAAGTAGTAAATTAAAGAAAGCACGTTGCCGCTGACTGATCGAATGCAAACATCTGCCACTGTGCACGCGTGCACGTTTGCCTCAGCCACCGGGACAAATAGCATCCGTTACACATGCGACCGTAGAACATTAAAAGTAATCTTACACTTTTAATATTTACTATTTTAAAATGGGTCATTTGGGAGCGCCGCTACGCCTCTGCGAATGACCGGGCCGAAATTAACTAAATTACATCTGTTCTCATAGTGTGTCTGATGGTTGACTGAGTCCTTCGCCATATATCAAACTTTGAATGTCACTTTTATACACAATTATAGGAAAATATCAAGCAGTAAAATAAATGCTTGCTGATGAAGTTGCTTGTCGGTTAAATGCAAAAGGAAACCGGTTTGAGATAGCAGATTAAAAAAAAAGAAAAAAAGTCTTTACTGTGCAGGACATTTCATTGGCAACTGTTGGTGATTTTTTTTTAATTAGATAAATATGCTGATGAAAAAGTTGGGTTTGAAAGCCACTATTGTGTGACACATGCCTGCTGAGCCGGATTTCACGGATGCTTGTTGACGATCGGCGGAGAGCGCTAGCTAGCAAACACGCTCCACAAGTTACCGGGCGATTTGCTACTGTGACGGCGCGGAATGAAACATATTAAACATATTAGAATCCACTTGAGGGTGTTTGCTTATGGCTTTGCCGTTGCTCCCCATGGCAACAAAAAGCCCCGAGATGATGTCAAGTGCATTGTAGCTGCAGGCTTGCCACATCACACAGTGAAATGCTAACAATAATCAGATAACATCTCACAGATGACAACAGAGGGGGAAAAAGCTGAACGACTGAATGGCATTCACTGGGCAAAGAGACCACTGTTTCGAAATGTTTACACTATCGCAAAAACTGCTCAAAACGCTTCAAAGGGCTTAAGTATGTAATGGAAAAGAAAATGGGCAAGACAGACCTAAACCTGGCTGATACAAATCTAATCTCTGGTCATATTTTTCCCCCCCATTTGGTGACAGCTAATAAAAGCCATAAAAACTCTGAGGCAAAATATGCTGTAATTCACAACGGCAACAGTGCACGAGGGCGGCGAGTAGAGCAACATTTGCTTTCCTCTTGTGGGAGGAAGGTTAGGTCAACAGGGTAGATAAGAACAACAGCCGACGGGAGACTGCGCACGCTGGAGATCGGAAGCTGCATCTGCTGGACGGCGCCCGAGACGGAACCGCGCAGGCGCGAGAGAGAGAGAGAGAGAGACAGAGAGAGAGAGAGAGAGAGACAGAGAGAGAGAGAGAGAGAGAGAGAGAGAGAGAGAGAGAGAGAGAGGGCAAGTGGCGTTCTCGCAAAACGGCGGGAATGCGTCGGGACCGGCGGGGGGCCACGCAAACGAGCACGCCGAATCCCTCGGGGAGCGCAAAAGCTTCTGCCAAGGCTTCGAAAAATGTCTAAATATGTTAATGTGATAGACCGTACACATATTTAAAAATTAATCCGGATGTGAAGCAAGATATAATAGGCAAGACGATTATTTCAGCAACACTGGAAAAAAAAACCTGATCGCGAAACGCATGTTCTGTTGTCCCATTTCTGTGTCTTGCTTGATGGTCCGCAGGATATTTGACAAATAACAGAGGATCGCTTGGGGCTTAAGACTTGACGGTGGAGGTGATGAGGGACGCTGGGGTCATGGCCTTGCATGTCTTCATTTGTTAAAAACCTTTATTTATTCATGGCGTTTTCGGGAACACCCCGATCACTCGTTCCCGTCTGGAAGCTTCCCAGTGCAACTACAGTCCGATCTGCTGGCCACTGAGCAGCTGGGGTGACGGGCACCTCGACGGTGGTAATGAACCTTGGGCGAGTGCTGCTTCTCGACCTTCCTCGCCGGGCTCCAACGAGCTTGCGGCCTCAACCCTTCGACCACCGCTTCGCCGACTCCTCTGGCGCGTCGACAATGCCGCCGCGGGCCTTTTCGGTAATCGTGCGAGTGCAGTGACACGCCGCGTGAAACTCAGAACAGCACTATTAAATCGATGATTTATGCTCACTGACATGATGATTTCGCCATGACAACTTTCTGCTTTCTCTGCAACAGTGAAATTCCAGCCATTTAGGAGACAGTATGTGAAACCTCCTGAGAGTGAGTCATCTGAATCGCGCTCAAAATACAAGCCGTGAACATGAACTCAGCACCCCCAAAAGACTCGCCATCCTCCACCCTGTTCTCTGAGCAGGTCACCCTGGTTAACCTCACAGGCCTCTCCACGCCCCCCCCTGTGGTCTCATGCCTGAGCTGTGACTCACACGCGCGCACACACACACACAAACATAAAAAGATGCTTTCCGGAAAAACACAACACGGGTAAGAAAGGGCAAGAAAGGGGAGCACTGGCATGGCTGCAAAGCGCTGACAGATCTGAAGAGAGGAATATTCTGAGGTCAGATTGTTGTAAATGCATCAATGCTCTGACCGCTGCCAAACCGCTGACAACATCCCTTTTCCCTGACCGACTCTATATTCCTCTGCCACTTTAACGCTCACATGCATCTGTCCACCGGTCACTCTCACTGCCGAGGCCTGGCTGTCGGTGTCCAGGTCTCCGCACCATGACCGGTCTTTGATTCAGGGGTGGAAAGTGTGTGTAGGGATGTTGTGATCGGAGCAAAAGGTGGAGAGAAAACGCCACATGCTGAAGGGAAGGGAGAGGAGCTAAGGGAGAACCCACTGTTTGTGCACAGGCTTATTGTGTGGTTGAATATACAGCAGAAATATATGTACAATTTAAAAAAAATGTTTAAAAAAAATAAGTAATTTCATGCCGCTTGCCCTCACAGGTCGGAGCAGACAGCCGAGTGCATGCTTCTCGTCACCACTTCAGGTGTAAAAGTTCAGCTGAGATTGCGCAGGCTCGCGCTTGCTATTCCCCCGCAATTGTGTTTAACAGCTCTGTAACAGGCCAATAAACACAGCAATGAAAGCAGTTGGCTTATGTGACAATGTCCCCATAATGTGAGCTGATGGGCATGCCAGGTTCATGCATGTTTTAGCGCGTGTGTGCGTGTGTGTGTGTGCGTGTGTGCGTGCGCCTAAGAGAGTGAGGACGGAGAGAGTAAAAGAGAGAAGGGGAGGGGGGTGGTGGGGGGCGCAAGCGTGACGTCCTGACAGGACGGGAAACTAACAGGTATGCCAGGATGACCAAAGCTCAGTTTGTTCCATCACATGCTTGGGAGGCGAAGGGCCACATTTGCAGCATGGTGCTGTGCTCACAAGGCTCAGCAAATTAAATCATATTTTTATCCATAATAGGATAGTGGAAATTTATATTGTATGAGGGTAAACCCATGGAAAGGCAGCCTTTCCAAGTGCAGCAAAAGGAACATTCTGAAATGAATTTAAAAATAGAAATGGGCACAAATAACAGCTGAAAGCCAGAAGTATAATTGCAGTATGGAATATCTGTTACACAACTTTGTCCTCCTAGGGGTTCAGGGTAATATGGAATAAAACTGCAGAGAGAAATGACAGATAGACGGCCTCTGGAAATGCCTCAGGTACAACAAACGATAAATACAGCACAAGGTTCCTCAGCACATCTGTGTGTCAGTGCGCGCGTGTGTGTGCACGCACGCACGTCTATGTGTGTGTGTGTGTGTGTGACTTGTGTTTTTACAGTCTCTCCACATTCACCTCTGATTAAGGGAAGGGTATCTGGAGCTGCACCACATTAGGGGAAGGGATTTCTTTTAAAAACCCGAGATTACATTCAAGATTTGGATCCGAGTCTACTGTTGGGTGGGTTGTTCAAGAATGGCAGGTGTGTCTGCGTTGGCTTGAGTTGAGAAAACAGCATTCCAAAAAAGAAGAAGAAGAAAAAAAAGAGCCCTTATTCTTCGTTCCTTTTTGTGCAATGACATCATGTCCTGTCAAAGTGAAACTAAATCTTTTAACATAACAAATGAATTTAACTGTCAACTAACTGGAACAACACTTCAATTACCCACTGCCTCTAATGCTGGATTCATTCAGGAACATTGAAGGACTGTGTGTGTGTGTGTGTGTGTGTGTGTGTGTGTGTGTGTGTGTGTGTGTGTGTGTGTGTGTGTGCGTGTGCGTGTGTGTGTGGTCTCACAGAGTAACTACCTGGTGTTTATGGCTGAGCTTTTCTGGTGGTTTGAAGTGGTTAAACCCTCGTTTGTGCAGCCCCGCGTCTTTGACCCGAATGGTACAGTACAACTTCACCGTAATATCTGCATGCTGTTTCCATGATGGTGATCATTTGGCAATATTAACTGCACAGTGATTGCGGGCACTAATCAATAACTCATGTTTGTGTCTAAATATTGAGCGTGTGTCGGATGGTTCTCTTCACAGCCTGTGAGCCTGTAACATCCTGTAGAAATGTGGCTCCCGTGTCCAGCCCAGTCAAACAGAGCTATGCAGACAGACCTGACAGCCCAGAGAATATTCCTGCTGAAGGTAAATGTCTATTCGCGGTTGGTGATGTGGACAAATCAGTTCTCCAGTGGTTAGTCCAAAAAAACATGTGAAGCAAAATAAAGAAAGAGAATGTGGAAGCCATATGGACGCGATACATTGCTAGATAGTCATATATCTTCAGTTACCACAAAGGCAGAATTATTGGTTAGTGTTCATTTTTTTATTGCATGTAGAAATACCATAAATATCATGCTCATAGCGGTTTACTTGAATTTGCCCTCGCAGAGCATTTCTGTGGCTCTAAAATTACAACTAAACACATCGACTAACTTGAAAAGAAGCTGCCAGGTGGCTGAATACTAAAGACTCTGGATGCTTCTGTTCTGACACGTGAGGCCCTCTTGTGGCTGTCAGCCCCATAGCAGCTCTTAAGGGTTCTTGTTATCTGGTGCCAATTCAACCGAATGAATTATTGAGACAGGTAATTATGTTGTAGTGTGAAGATGAGACGCAATTCAGATTTTCAAACTAACTTGGATGGACAATGAGCTGATTTGTGTCTTGCATATTTTTTTTGCTCTCTGAAACAGGTGTTATGAAGAGATCTACCTCCATGTCCTTTGTGGATGGCTGTGTTGGGACATGGCCAAAGGAGAAACGGTTTGTACTTAAGTTGTACTTAAGCTGAAGTTGCAATCATTGACCGGCACACAGTATGTGACATGGGCTGTTGTATCCTTCTTGCTCCCTCAGCTCCTCCTCTCGGGGAATCTCCTTTGAGATTCCTCTGGATGGAGATCCAACCCTGCCAATCAGTGAGTCTCCCTCCCTCCGCGGTATGACCCGCTCAGCCAGCAGCGATGGTCTGGGCTTCAAAGTTCACTATGCATCTCGAGGAGGCATGAAGCGCCACCTCTCCCTCATGCCTGTCAGTGTCAATGGACAGAGTAGGCACATACCAGAGGAGGACGAAGACTTCACTGCTCACAAACCTCTGGGGCGGAACAACACTTTTTCGATCAAGAACCAAAGCAGGTACAGAAAAACATCACAGTAGTATTTGGTTTTTCCCCACGTCCAACCACATCAAGCTTACATCTTAAATGTTCAAACTGCATGAGGGGCAAAGACATAGTTAAATTTCCCCGAATCTGATGGTCACTTTCATCACCTTCTCCTTAGGTACTCCAACGGAGTCCTCCCAGACAGCAGCCACAACCCTAACAATCACCATGGTAACCATAGTGGCCACATAAGCCCTTCCACACCTCCAAGCATTGAGGAGGCGCTAAAGATTATACATGACACAGAAAGACCCCACGCCAGCTTGGGTGTAGGGGATGGAGACAATGGCTTCTTTCTTCATGGAGCAGAACCTTCAGACCCGTCAGGGGCCCCAGGTCAAGGAGACGACCTGGGGTCAGCTAAGGCCCGCTTGAATGACCACGACCCCAACTCGGTCTCCACTGATGAAGTGGACACAGGCATCCATGTGAGGACAGAGGACATCCAAAGCTTGGACGAGGACTCCTCCTCTCTGAGAGACTATTCAGATATAGATCCAGACTGCGAGGCCATGACCCGTTCGTGCCCTCTGCCTCACCGGGCGGAGAGGGAGAGAAACAGGGAAGGAGGGTGTAGCGTTGACAACCCGAACCCTGATGGTGAGAGGAGAGATGGAGTCGACAGAGGTAGCCCGTGCCCCAGCTCGGCACCAACAATCCCCAGATCGCACACGGTCAGCCCATCCTCGTCCTCTGGCGGCTCTGGAGGTGGCATAGTGAGGATGACGAGCTTCGCAGAGCAAAAGTTCAGGAAGTTGGAGGGAAGGAGCAGTGGAGGAACAACACCAGAGAGTTCAGACCACAACCTACTATACACAAAAAACTATGCCTCTCAGGTTTGTGTCTTCCATTCTGTCATTCAAGCATCTTCCATTTTTGAAACTCTGAACACATGTTTCAAAGGCACAGAAGCAACTTGTTGTGGTGCTGCTTTGCGAAAAAAGAATTATGCATCTCCACTTCTCTGTCTAGATCTCCACACCCCCTTTGCCAATCACATCTCCCACTCCAGCAACACCTTCCCCCAGAGACCCGTCCCACCTGATACCATCGGAAATGATTCAGCTGAGGATGAAGCTGGAAGAGAAACGAAGAGCCATTGAAGCCCAGAAGAAGAAGGTAAATAAAGCAGCAAACTTCAAATGCAGCGACGCTCTCGTCACGGGTGGAATTCATGCAATTCTCTGTCCAGGTGGAGGCAGCGTTCACTCGCCATCGTCAGAGAATGGGCAGAACAGCCTTTCTGAATGTGGTGAGAAGAAAAGGAGTCACTGGCCCACTAAGCCCAAGCTCAAGTGGACCAGACACCCCCTCTCCAGAATCCCTCACATCCCCAAAGGAAACCAGCCAAGGCAGCATGGAGAGATGCAAGCCAGACGGAGCAGCTCCCAAATCTCCCTGTGAAGATGGAGGAGGTGGCTAAGGATAAAGCTAATGATTTGTCATTGTTTTTTTATCTCTTATTTTCTGATTTAGAATGTATTACCTTAGCTTAAAAAATGGTAGGATAGCAAACATCACACTTCCAATGAGAGATATTGCAAGAGCAGACCATAAATGTATTTCTGAGTTATACTGTTGTTGAGGCTTATCAAAACATTTTTGACGAAACACGTCATTGACTGACATGATATTTAATGTGATGACGTAGGTGTGGCTCCAGGCGAAATCGACCTGGCCGAATACACCCGCTCCATCGAGAGGCTGAACACGTCACTGGGTTTCCTGCAGACTGAGATGCAGCGTTTGTCTCAGCAGCAGGAGAAGATCATGGCCATGAGAGACCAACAGCAGCAGGCCTGGGTCATTCCTCCTCCTGCGCCGTCTCCACACAGGTATCATTTAGAGTTAATGATTGATAATTACCTAGTAATCAGCCTACAATCCTGCTTATATATATCATGGGGTTTTTTTTTTCCAGGCAGCTCCGTGAGTTGCGCAGCAGCAGTGTCACGGGCCGAGGATCGGGCCGAGGATCGGTGGGGTCCTTGTCTCCCATTTTGTCCTCGTCTGGCTCTACTCGTCCAGGCAATCGTTCCCCTGCCGGCATCAAACGCCGACCAGCCTCCTTCCATGCCAGGACACCTAGGACTCCACGACCAAATGATCTGAAGGTCACACCCTTCAGCCGAATGCTCAACACGCCCACCTCAGTGGACAGCTTACCGAGGTTGAGGCGTTTCACCATGAGCCAAACACAGAGCAGCTCGTTTGCCTACCTGGGCCACGATGACGGACCGAGGGATAGCAAGAGCCAGGGGGGCAGCAGAGAAAGCACGAAAGACAAAGAAGAGGCAGAGGGAAACAAGAGTGCTGGCACTCCTCAGCCTCCTAAAAGAGACGCAGCCAAAGAACAGAAGGATGAAAGACCAGAGAAAGTTCAGTTGAAGGGTGACGTCAAACAGTCGCGGACTTCAGAGGTGTTGAGTCAGCCGGTGTCTGAGATCCAGGGGGCGGCAGGCAGCCAGGTCAAAGGACAGTCCCAGGACAGGAGAGAGCTGGTGGAGGTGACTCTGTCTGGGATGAAACCCTCGGAGAGCCAAGCTCAGGGGGTAACGGGGGAAGGAGAAACTGGAGGAGACCAGAAGATGTGCTGTGGATTCTTCTTCAAGGTGAGCTGAAGCTACAGAATAATGTATTGTATATATGATAAGTTAATTATGAAACTCACAGAATCTTTTTAAAATCAAGAACTAGAAGGCGTGCACGCTCCCTTCATGTAATATTGCAAGAGGAAAATGTCCAAGTTCTCTATTTGTCTAAACCTCACCACTCCAACAAGCTTCATGGAATATTGCCTGGTAGATTATTAATCCCGCTGAGAGAAGAGCACTCAAAGAGAACTGAACTGCACCAATGCTATTTTTAAAACGCAGTTTTTCACACCGTTAAATGAATTGGTCCCAGATTTGCTCCTCTCATTCCACAAAGTTCATTGATGTTGGCCAGGTAGTTGTGTTATACCCCCAACGAAGAAGCAAACACAAGTAAAAACAATCTACTTGGTGGAGGTGGTAATCCATGCAGTGGGCTCTGAATATGATTAGTGATATGACCTGACTTCTCAAGATGGACACATCTGAAGGTCAGGTAGTCGATTGTGTAAAGTTTCAGCCATGATCTGAAAAATCAGAATTGGGGTAGCTTTTGTTGCTATTAACATAGTTAGTAGTTGTTTTGTGGGGGGGTGTATAGATTTCTCTCTCTGTGACCCCTAACAGTTCTGTTATTTCAGATGGAGCCAAACCATCTATTTCCTCCCCATTTCCAGTCTTTGTGCTAAGCTATGCTAATCGGCTGCTAGAGATAGCTTCATATTTAAGAGACACCTGATAGGTGATACAGTCGAAAGACACAAGGGTTCTCATGCCATCTGTGCGTTTTTAGCTCAGCACCTACTATCCTGAACCTCGATACCCTGCCAGCATTAGTACATTCATGTTCATCCATTGATCCCAAATGGAATTACCTCTGGTAAAAGTTACAGCAATAGACCTCTTCACAGTTGACTCTTTTGACGTGTCACAGAGGAAAAAGCACGGCTGTAAAGAACGAAACGAGTAGTGGTTGGATTCCATCTATCTGCATCAGCGTCATTAACGTTAATGTCATTAGGAACACCTCTGTTTTCCTGCAGTGACGAGTCAAAGCGTCCACTGTGAACAAAGCCTGTTATTGCAATGCAGTGCAATCAATAATGTTGTTAGTCTAGCCTGCGGTCATGTTTGCCCCCTGCAGCACCACCAACCTGTCAGCTTGAGAACTGCTGCAGAAATCAAAAGCCCCAAAAATACAAATGATATGCATGGTTCTTTGACTTTTCATTATTAATACGCTACAGTCCTGATGGTCCTATATGAAGTAGCGGCATGTAAAATTTCATATTGTGTGTGAACTTGGCACATGTGCAGTGATGTGTGTGTGTTGAGCCATGAGCTGATCAGAGACAATACGCGAGTGAATCTAGGACAAAGCACAGGCCACAGCAGAGACTCGTAGTGGATCTGTAGACTTGGATCACAGAGAGCGTCATTAATGCCACTGTGAAATTAATTAAAGCCCTTAAATACCACTTTTCCACACCAGTAAAAATTGGTCACATATCTGCAATGACAACGCATCTTTCCATTCGTATATCTGATTTCTGCTAGATTTGATTATCAATCATCGTACATCTCCAGTCAGCGCCTATGTTTTTGTGTTTTCTCTGCCCATCAAACACCAGGACGATATGAAAGGGGAAGAGGATATGGCAGCAAAGAAAGCGGCTCTGCTGGAGAAGAGGCTGAGGAGGGAGAAGGAGGCTCAGGAGAAGAAGCAACAGCAAGAGCTGGACCAGGAGCAGAAGAAGGAAGCTGCGCGGTCCGTTTTCTTAGCATGCTTAAAAACCAGCGCTTGTTGGACTGAGATTTAATTCTTGCTTTACTCTTACACTGAAGGACGATTATATGTGGAACGCTGGTTGGCTTTTCGTCACCTAATTTTTATTTTGTCCTCCAGACTGAAAGCAGAGGAGGAGCAGCAGAAGAAGGACGACGAGAAGGCCAGGAGAGAGTACATCAAGAATGAGTATATGAGGAGGAAGCAGCTGAAGCTGATGGAGGACATGGACGAAGTCATCAAGCCCCGTTCGGGAAGTCTAAAGAAGAAGCCACGCCCCAAGTCCATCCACAGGGACGTCATGGACTCGTCAGCTCCCCCCGTGAGAGCTACAGGTGGGCAACGCACTAGACAAATAGCGCAGAAAAGACACGGTGGTGTGCGACTGTCCCTGATCCACGCTTGTGTCATTGCAGGGGTGCGTCCTCGCGGCTTCTCAGTATCCAGTGTTTCATTGGCGTCTCTCAATCTGGCTGATAATGACAGCAACCATCCAGATAGCAAGAAGACCAACCGGTTAGGAACTCGCCTCACTTTCCTGACTCACAAATCATCACCACACAAAACACACGGAACCCAGTAGTTGTCAAAAAAAAAAAAAAACGTATCAACCTTTTGTGTTTCCTCATATACTCATATATGAGGATTCTTTTTTTTTTTTTAGCATTTTAATATGTGTTAATATTTTATGTTGTCACTAAAAAGCTAGAATACTATCTTGACATTGGACTGCAAGTTTTAAATACAGTTTAAGCTTGCAGTTTCCAAGGCGACACTGAGATGTAACAACACAGTCAGCGTTTGCATCCTCTTAAGTGTGCGCCACTTTGCAAACCCTCAAACACTGTTGTGGCCAGTTAGTTGGTCATATCTATTAACTATAACCGCCTTCTTCTCTAGTCGAGGTTTTATATAAACCTTTAAACTAAACCTCAGCTGTTTCCAAATTAGTTCACACAGACAAGTCGACAATTGCTTTTCAATGCAACGTGGATCTGCATTCATGAGCTGACTTTACTCTTCCAATGTGTCTCATTTTTTCACGCTGCGTTTTTCTCCACGGTCGTATTTCACACTGCAGTGCAAGTCTTACAATTGGATTTAGTGACGCGCCTGTACAAAATGCTCTTGTATCGGATACCTTTTCGACATTTGTGATAGGTTTTCGTGGTGTCAAAAACTTCACCACTTTTCATGCTGATTGTCGAATCAATGCTGAGTGTCGATTGAATCAGAGTCCTCAGTGTGTGCAACGCTGCCCGGTGTTTAGGAGGAGCTACAGGTTATGTCAGCTTGGATGTGGTCTCCATCGCAGGGTAGCGAGCAGCGTTCTGCAACTCCAAACCCACAGCTGTAACACCGCTGGGCGCACCGTCACCCAGCTCCACCAGCTCCACTGGCAAAACTTGGGGGGATTTGGTTGTTTTGCATCCAAAGGTTGCTCGCATTGCATCCTGGTACATGTAGTTAACTGCCTGCACTGCTCCTCTGCGGGGCCTCAGCTTTCTCAGTCAATATAGCACACACTGAAGATATTCATGGATTCACCTGACTACATCAACCCTGATTGGACATGAACGTGATAAGTGGTGGATTTTCAATACAGATTCCTGGAAGTCGCCTTTCAGTCGTCAAAGGCAACACGACAAAATGTGCTGTGGTTTTGAATTAATTGGACGCGATCGGGTCTTTGTGTCTTATACTTGACTTTCATACTGTAAGATTTTACTCTCAACATGCTAATTCTCCTCTATCCTTTTCCTCTATTTTGCATGCTTCTCTCAGAGGCAATAAAGTAGCTTCCTCTCATGTCCCGTTCTTTCTAAACACTCCCAAAGAAAGAAAGGGAAGGTTTGTAATGCCTCCGACAGTAGCTGCTCAGTCGTACTACAGTACTTCCACATGATTCATCTAGCACTTTATGACTCTAGTTACCTGTCACACAAACATGTAAAAGTAGACAGTTGTGTCAACAGTAGAGTGATTTAACAAGCTCCATCATTGCAGCTCCTGGCTTTTGCGTGAATGTTCACCAGACTTGTGTGACTGTGCCGTTTTCTGCCACGGTTTCTCTCTTTCTCTCTCGCTCTTTATCCTCCTTCGCAGCATCGCTCTCTCGCTGTTATTGCTCTCCTCTCCTCTGCTGGCTGCGCTGCGCTTTACAGCTGTGTTTGCCGTTTCCTCTTCAAGTGCTGGAGCTAACAGTAGCCAGAAAGACAGCACCAGGACTTTGCTTTGCTTGGCTGAACATGCCTTCTTCACTGCACAGCTTTAGTAGGAGTATGTACAGGATGATGTGATGCAAGACAACAGGCAGGGTTTGGAGAACAATGACACAGTGTCTGACCTTGTTTCTTTCTATCTGTGTGTGTGTGTGTGTGTGTATGTGCGTGTGTGTGTGCATGTCTGTCTGTCCGAATATGCCTCCATGCCTCGTAAATGCTTGTGTCTGTCTACCCTCTTTGGATTATTGTTATCGTGATGTTTGTTTGTGCCATTTGTCGGTCTGCATGTCACCGTCTCCAGGCCAGACTCTGCAGAAGGTTTTTCTTCCTGCGTCTCTGCTGGCAGTCGCAACGGAGAGAAGGACTGGGAAAACGACTCAACCACCTCCTCCACTCCTTCCAACACCGAGTACACAGGTGCTAATGATGCTGTTGATTTGGCTCACGGGCGGTTAACTTGACATTCTGCCGGCGCAATCTTATGTTTTTGCGGTGCTTCATTCCTACAGGACCCAAACTATACAAAGAGCCCAGTGCCAAGTCCAACAAGCACATCATCCAGAACGCCCTGGCTCACTGCTGCCTGGCTGGAAAGGTCAACGAGGGGCAGAAGAACAAGATACTTGATGTATGTTTTGCAAATATGTCTTTGCGGATATCTCCTCCAGGGTTAAGGTAATATTCTGCATGTCAGCAATGACGTTTCTCTGTTATTTTACGCAGGAAATGGAGAAATCCGAAGCCAATAACTTCCTGGTGTTATTCCGTGACGCTGGCTGCCAGTTCAGATCTGTGTACACCTACTGCCCCGAGACGGAGGAGATCACCAGGCTGGCCGGCATCGGGCCGCGGAGCATAACTGCCAAGATGATTGAGGGCCTGTACAAGTACAACTCAGACAGGAAGCAGTTCAGCCAGATCCCAGCCAAAACCATGTCCGCCAGTGTGGACGCCGTCACCATTGCCAGCCATCTGTGGCAGACCAAGAAGCAGGGCACGCCCAAAAAACTGCACCCCAAGTAGTCCCAGATGGCTGGACAACATTCGGACATGCTTCTCTGCAACAAAGGCAGCGAAATTTTTGGATTTCTTCTTTTCCATTAAAAGGGGCACGTGTTCCCTCTGTTTTAAATCACAACTGGAATGTAGAACACAAACAGGCCTCACAGACGTTGTTGTCGTTGTCGTTGCAATACAGAGCTGTGACACGCCCGGACGCTAAGATGGACACAAGTGTGTACTTGACAGCATGTGTATCGATGTTCTTGTGTGCCAAAAAAAAAGAGAAAATAAGAGGCGGACCAATGCCTTACCTAGTTGAACCACTGAAGCACTGAATGTCACGCCTCTGAAGGAGGCCGCTAGGTTTCTATAAGTTGATCATGTGTGGCCTTATGCTTGTTTTGTGTCTATGGATGCGCTGTGAGTGTCGTTTTGTCAGCACCTGTTGAAAAAAATCTGTTGTGATACAGGAGAGTTTGTGCGTACACACAGTTCCGGGGTCAGAGGTCAGGTAACAGCCTCTCAAGCCATGGAGGTGTCTGATCAGGGATCAGATAGAGGCAGCATTTTTGATGATGAATTTTGCTGCTATTCCGGCATGTTTTTCTGGGTTTTTCTTTTTTAATACGTGCGACTGAAAACTTAAAAACAGTTCAGATTTGTGTGTGTGCGTGCGTGCGTGCAGTAAAGTGCAAGAAGAGTGAGGAAAATGCTTAATTTTTTGTTGTTGATTGCAAACACTTTACACACGTGTGAAGCATCAGAGCATATGGGCGCCATCGGACAATTCTGGAAAAAGCACCTGCAACAGACTCTTAATTTATTTCGTTTTACTTTGAACATATTTTAAAAGGCGTCTCAGATTTTATTCAGAGAAACATAATATACAAAACGAACATAAGTTAAATTGGTTTGTATATAATGGCTGTGACATTCAAAATGATCAAGTTCAGCTTGGAGTAGCTTATGAGTAGCTTTTATAATTTTATCATCGATGTGTGTATCATTTGGGGCCTTTTATCGTGCTGCAAAAAATTGCAGAAAGTGTGACCACTTGGCAGTGTCGCTGTTAAGACTTCATCATCGGTAGTAGACGTCCCTCGGTGTCACCGGTCTGTGCAATCCAAGAATAATTTGAGTCATTGTGTTGCAGTTGAAACTTACAAATACTCAAAATGTCACTTTAATGTGCATATTGTCTTTGCTCTTAGATCCCCGATGACCCTCAGAATAACCCACGTGTGTAAATAAATGTCCGGCTGTAATAGCACTTCGAGACTGTCCGATGTCGTTGAGTCTAATCAAAGCTGTTCCCACGTCACCGCCTGTTACTTTCCCGTTACATTTCCATCACGTTTTCCTTGAGTATGTGTTGACACTGTACAGATATATTTTGGCATATAGAGGTATTTTTTGTAATGACATTTACCTGGCAGAGGTGCGTACTGATGAAGCAGTACGGCAGCGGAAGGATGTGTGCTGAAAGCAACGTGTAGCTGAGGATGCAGCGTGTGAGGTCGTGGTCGGGCTTTATTGTCGTTAAAAGTATCTAATACAGAAAGAATATTGAGGAAAAATCATAGGTTTTTTTTTTCTCCCAACTCTGAATTATTTTCTTTTCATTTCACTAAATATGCTCAACAGTTGATGGATTCTTGTTGGGGATTTTTTTTTTTCTATTATTTTGAGCTTTATTAAAATGCCAGCTATCAACGGTATCCCTGGTGTCTCATTTCATATTAAAGTTGTGTTTGATTTAACTCTTTGATAGTAGTTTAGTTGCCTCTGAATTGATATGGATACGGTTTTGTTTTAAATCACGTGACACTCTTGTCCAAACAGCCAGCTATTTGACAGAGAGTGGGTAAGTATGTTGGTTTACACCGATGTCACAGCTGCTGGAATTATCATCACCACTGTGCCACGCGTAGTTAAAATAAAACAAACAGTTTACAGCTCATTTGCTCGGCAACACCAAATACACTTTTGATCATTATTGGTATTGTAGTATTTGTATGCCGCATCACTGCTGCGTATTTCTGACTAATGAGGTTTTAGCGTTGCAGACGTCGAAAACTGTTGACTTAGGCCGTTGAATAAAACATGCAGCTGGACTGATAAACCAGCTGAGCCAATATTAGTTCATTGCAGGAACGGGCAGAGGTGCTGATATTTGGAGTCTAATCTAATCTATACTGTATAATTTGTAATGGTGATGCTTTCTAGGACAAAATAACTGTAGATGGTTTTTTTTAGGTAAACTTCCACAGTGCGCGTTTGTCAAAATTATTAGATACATTTGTTTTTTTTTTTAAATTAGTGTATGTTTGATAGAAGTAGTGTTTGTGCAATAGGAGTTGGACACTTAAAAGAGCTGCTAGCCAAGGGTGAGGCACTTATTGAAGCCATCGGGCCTTTCTGCCGTCAAAATGAGCCACATAAAGTAGATGACACAACTGGGTGAAAACCAACACGAGCGCATTATATGGAGTTCAGATTAATAAGGGCCTCTGCGCTCTTCCATAAGTGGGGCAATGCGAGGAATTCATAAACCGCAGCTCAGTATTAAAACCTCGCACTTAAAAAAGCCCGGGACCGGGCCACTCCAGCTCTGTGACACCATGGTGTTCACACGCAGACGAAAATTACACGTTTGAATAATTGCTGTGGTCCTTCACGACTGAATGGATTAATTCGGGGGAGCGGCGATTACCTGCGCGTGGCTCTCCGCTCCGCTCGCGCGTATTTATAGGGTTGAGACTGGGGTCATTTTTATTTACTAATTATGATTTGACGTGGCCTGGATCTCTCTGCTGCTGCTGCTGCTGCTGTTGTTGCTGGCGTGTGTGTGTGTGTGTGCGTGTGCGCGTGTGTGTGTGTGTGTGTGTGGAGGCGGTGCTCGTGCAGGCAGCAGGCAGGGCTGGGCGTTGAGAGAAAGATCCAGCAAGGAGGAGACGCGCTCGGCCAGACACGGAGGAGGCGCAGCCAGGCGACAGGAGGACTGCGCCCGCCGCAGAGGACTACGAGCGGCTTACCGGCTTGACGGCGTCCGGCGACGACACGGAACACCGCGGGAGGGGGGGGCCCTGCGTTTTCGTCCCATGTACTGGTAGAAAACAGGTGAGGGCTCCGTCTCAGCCAGCGTGGAGGCTGCTCCCCGCGTTGCCGGCGGGGGCGGCTGTCAGTGCGCACCCGCCCCGCCGCCCATCCACCCCGCCAGCTAACTAGCGGATCGATGCCTCACCCTCGTCGGCCGGGCTAGCGAGGCCGGTCGCCGCTCGCACACAAGCCGCCCGGTAAATTAGCCAGCTTTGCGCGAGCTTCTGCTAGCCATTTGCGGGCTTTTGCCGTAATCCGGTGGCTATCAGTAGCTATGTAAAGCTAACAAGTAGCCTAAGCCTCTTATTCTGTTTGACTTGTGGCTTAGTGCCACCGCGTTATTAGCTAGCCTTCCCTCCTGCTAGCATAGCGGGACTGCGGTGTCTCGCTCGTCCGTCCGTCTGTCATCATCTGGGGAAACGTCGCTTTTCAGGGTTCCTCTGTGGCTGCTGGTGGGACGTATCAACACGGAGCCACCCGGCGAGGCGACAATAAACGCTTTCAAGGTTTGCAGCTGTCACGAGTTCAATATTAAAGATGCCTCTTTCTTTTTTTTTTTCTCTGTAAACACCACATGTGGAGGAGTGAGCGTCCCCTCGAGCTAGTACAGATGTGGTTCTCCTGACTGGAGCTCTGCTGTCTCAGACTCCTGGAGGATGTTTGTGAGCTCTGCTGCTGTTGTGAAATTTCATCAAATTAACCTCACCGTGCCCTGATAACCCGATGGGGATTAACTTGGACTCTCCATCCAGCTTCATAAAAGTAAACAGCTGTATTTTGGTGAATGGTGGACAGCTCACATGTTGGTAAACATTGTGCTTTCTCTTGACCGGGCAGGATAAGGCTATTTGTTGGAAGAGGGTTCAGTCCCACATTGAGGCGAACACGCAAACAAAAGGTTGTTGCGCATCACAACAGACGCCTTAGATCGTCGTCAGAATAACAGAGGAGTAATGTTTGGAGATTGGTGATGACGGTGCAGTTTAAGTGCTGATTTTATGCAAGTTGCGTGAAATTTGATCAGCCAGCAGGCCGTGATACGGAAATCTGTACCTGTAAGGCCTTTTGTTGTTTTTGTTGTTGCTGTTGTTGTTGTTCATACTTGCAAAAATGAGGGACCTTTGTTCAGCCGGGCGATGCATCTGAAAGCATGTGATCACAGTAATAATGAGGATGAGAATCCATCGTGCATGTTTAGTAATCATTTATAGAAAAGCAAGTTTGTTGGACAGAGGATTGTAAAAAAAAAAAAAAAAACCCAAAATTCCATCATGATCATGAGTTTGCCTTCTCGCTGGAAATCCAGGCCAGATATCAGCTTCAGCTTCCCTGTTCTGTCTTTGTGCTGAAATAACTCTGAAAATTGTTTCTGTGGTTTGTGCATCACTGGCTCATTGGCAGCCCGTCGTCACCATGACAGCGGAGGAGACCATCAATGTGAAGGAGGTGGAGATCATCAAGGTGATCCTGGACTTTCTGAACTCCAGGAAGTTGCACATCAGCATGCTGGCCCTGGAGAAGGAGAGTGGCGTCATCAATGGGCTGTACTCTGACGACATGCTGTTCCTCAGGTAGGAAAACTACACCAACCGTCACACCTGACAGCCTGGAGTGCAGTTTTTCCTCCTGCGAGGCAGAATCCCAGGCAACTGCTGCAGCCATATAATGATTGTGACGGTGCATTGGAGTCATCTCATGCTGCGATTCAGCTGTGGCCGTAAAACAGATTTGGTATTTCATTTTCTGTTTTAAAGATTAGATTGACTATTTTATGTAGTCATTTTGCATACCATCAAGAGAATTCCCTCACACTAAGGGAGACGGACATTGAGAAAATCATTGCTCGTTGCTTTTGTTACATTGCCACGTTCCAATTTAACACGATGAGTCGATGTACTTCCTGTGTCTTAAAGCTGCTCTCTGTTTTAGGCAACTGGTGCTTGATGGCCAATGGGACGAGGTCCTGCAGTTCATTCAGCCTTTGGAGTGCATGGATAAGTTTGACAGGAAAAGGTGTGTAAAGTCTGAATCTTTTCCATTCAAGTACACGTGTGTATATTTTGAATTTTCAGCTTTATTTGCTCCTAGTTGTCAGATTGGCTGCTAATACTGACATGGTCCTCATATTAACGCAGGAGCTAGTTCAAAGACACGGCATGCACACTTAAACTTCTGTGCGTATCTAAATTTCCAACGCCATCTCTCCATTCCGCGGTGTCATCAGGTTCCGTTACATCATCCTAAAGCAGAAGTTTCTGGAAGCCCTGTGTGTGAATAACGCCATGTCTGCAGAGGATGAGCCTCAGCATGTGAGTCAACGCAACATTTCGTGACATTTGCTGTCAAGTATTTGTCATGTAGTCTAAGCTTCTTAAACTTCAACACATCCCTATATTGTCATCCCATTGAAAGGACTCCCACTGACTGTCGGCGGTTGTCACGGCAGTGAACACGAAGGCTCAGTCGGATTTTTTGAATACGTGGAAGTCTGACGTTGCAAGAAATGTGAACAAGCTTCGCAACCTTTCAGTTAATCAAGAGAGGGAATGTTGTATAAATAGACGAATGTCGAGTGTCAGTCTTTTATGACCTAAAAAGGGATGGCATGTTAAAAAATGATTACGTGTGTCATTTTAAATGGCATTTGTTTTTTGCTGAGTAATGGCTGCGTAATGTCGTGTACTGTACTGCACGTGTACTGAATGACGGGTGTCAAAATGACCAAACTCATAGAACAAATACACTGTTGTTAATGTGTTTGTTATAAGTACAGACATTCATGTTGGGCCTGCTGTCACATGAAGTTCTATCTCGGAAAAGCTGAACTAGACAGGCGAGGGACATTTGGTGCGAGATTTATCTCTGACACCACACTGGGGGCACAGATGACTTTTAAATGTCAGCGAGGCTGAAAGAACTCAGATTAAAGGCTCAAACATGCACGAGAAATCAGAGATTGATCAGGGGGAAGAAAACGTAATGTTTTCACATATTGTCTAAAAATCCCATCCTGAAAAATCAAAGCCAACACACAATCAAAGGCTGTAACACAACACCCCCCCCCCCAACACACTATTGATGGTGAGCATCAGTTGACAACGTCCGCGGATGCCTGGCGACGGCTGACCTGATCCAGTCAGGACAGCTCTCAATCATGCTTTACAGTCATGAATATGTTTTTCAGTTGGAGTTCACCATGCAGGAAGCAGTCAAATGTCTCCATGGCCTGGAGGAGTTCTGTCCCTCTAAAGATGACTACAGCAAGCTGTGCCTGCTGCTCACCCTGCCCCGCCTCACAAACCATGCAGAGTTTAAGGCAAGGAGCTGAAATATGTCAGGAGGAGACAGTAAAACATGTGCTCGGCTCTTAATTAGCTATATTGTAGTCTCTGTTTTATAATCTTCCTGCAACCCGAAGCACCCTCATCTTTTATGGGTTTAACTAACGTGAATTATTTGGCTTAACTTGTTGAAATTTCATCCCAGTGTCCGTGGAGTTCTGATTTCTGTGCTGCCTCCTCTAGGACTGGAACCCGAGCACGGCCCGGGTGCAGTGTTTTGAGGAGGCCTGTACCATGGTGGCAGAGTTCATCCCCGCAGACAGGAAGCTTAGCGAGGCTGGATTCAAAGCGAGCAGGGACCGACTCTTCCAGCTGCTGCTCAAGGGAGTCCTCTACGAATGCTGTGTGGAGTTCTGCCAGGTTTGAACCGTTAAAGCCAAACATGCTCTGAGCCCTAAAAGCAGTTTGTGCCGCCGAACGGCTTCACGGATGGGTCGGTGGATAACTCGCTGTGGCACAAATGGGTCAGTGACGAATTCCCTGTTCTCGTTTGTGTGCAGAGCAAGGCGACGGGCGAGGAGATCACAGAGAGCGAGGTGCTCCTGGGTGTTGACATGCTTTGTGGTAACGGGTGTGATGATCTGGACTTGTCCCTGCTCTCCTGGATGCAGAACCTCTCCCACAGCGTCTTCTCCTGCGCCTTTGAACAGAAGCAGCTCAATATCCATGTGGACCGCCTGGTCAAACCCGCAAAGACCGGCTACGCCGACCTCCTCACCCCACTTATTAGCAAACTGTCTCCATACCCGTCCTCCCCCCTGCGGCGCCCCCAGTCCGCCGACACCTACATGTCTCGCTCCTTGAATCCAGCGTTGGATGGTTTGTCCTACGGGCTGTCGGGACAGGACAAGAGGGCGAGTGGTGGGGAGGTTGTGCCGGGCAAAGGGGTCTCGCCCATGTCCCACTCATTTGCCAACTTCCACTACCCTGGAGCAGGAGGGCAGAGCCTGAGCAGGAGCCTCATGATGGAGAGCTCCGACTGCCACAGCATTTTTGAGGAATCCCCTGAAACGTAAGCGATTAAAGCTTTCTGCATTTTTTTTTTAAGTATTTGAAAGTTACAGCCAAAAAATAAAAAAAAAGGTGCCTTTTGCCATTCCATTATTTTCCGTGTAAAGGTCACGGACCGAGACGCCTGTGGACAAGATGATGAGTTCAGGCGCCGTTCAAAACGCACGTCCTGCCTCAGCTCCGGGGGAGGACGCACCTGCAGCGGCCTCTGCTGACAGGAACGAGGTGAATCTCAAACTTCTCTGTCCTCAATATTTGATTTGTCGGACCTGTTTTATCTCACATATTACTGAGCAGCTGTGGTATTTATTTTTTTTTAATGTCCCTGCATTATTTTCTTCCCTTAACATTTGATAGACACAGCGAATGTCTCACTACAGGCCTTTTCATATTAATCATGTCAGTATGATGAGTCTGGGTCATCTTCCTCATGCAGGTTTGACAATGAGTGAGGGACAGTTGTTCAGGTCCCTATTTCCATTGTCACCATCATCTTCTTCACTGCCTTCGCCAGCACATTTCTGAGATTCTTTGCTCATTTCTGCCATTTGCTGATCAGCGCGTGTGTGTGTTGCTGCCGCTGCAGCATAGCATGAAGGCTGTCAACCTTCCAAATGTTGTTTGTGGGTTTAGGTTATTATATGACACACCTACTTTGGGATGGTTAGCATTAGGCTAATCAGCCGATGCTAGTACATTTCTTATGGGAGCTGCCCACACCCTTTGTGACACATACAACATTTCTCCCGTTTTCCGTGGTTTCCTAATTTTCCTTGAAATAAGCTGGGAAAGCCCTTCTGGAAACCTGGATGGCACACAATAAAGATGGACCTGATGTAGTAGGCATATATTTATATGGATAAATACATCCAAGTGTGTCAAGAAGTGCTATGGAGCAGTGTTTTTAAGAGAGGGAACACTTCCTTTGTATTATTTATATTTAAGTGTGACCAAGCGGCTGTGCTGACTGACAAGTGGATATGGTAAAAAAAAAAAGAAGAAGGGTAGCATCAAAGTCAGCAATGCATTATTAATGTGCTCAGAAGTTCTTTTGTGAGCGTGTTTTCTGGAGAAAGAGAAACATTCGACACATCTGGTAAACAATGAGGACAACACTAATGTGTTTTTTATGAAAAACACATTGTTGAATCTAGTTTATTCAGAAGAAAATAAAGAATTTTCTTAGTAATACTCAGGATATTTGCAAGTGAAAGAATTTATTGAGTTAATTTTATTCTTCTGTTGAGGTCTTTGTTTTGCATAACATACCGGTTGTGATGGGATATAAAGGAGCTTCTTTAAACGGCCAGTCGGCAACAAAGGACTGGGCGGGGCTTAAACTGGGGGAAACGGGCCCAGGTGGGATTTGATCTTGGGTCAGAGGGGATGCATCGCTCCTACCCACAAAGATGAATCATTACCGGCCTCATGTTGCCTGTAAACACAGTGTTAACACAGTGTCTGTTCCTGTCTGTCTCATGCGTTCTATTCTGGGCCCCCTGTGCAGCACAGTGTGCTCTCGGTGCTTTGCTCTGCCGTCTCTGTCACCCCGGAGACACACAAAAAGAGGCCAGAAGCAGACTTTGGGGCCTCTGTGATCTCGTTGTTACCCTTGTTGATCAGCCCTCTTGGTCTCGTCTTCCTCTCAAGTCTCCATCCTTTTTTTTCTTTTTCTTTTTCTTTTTCTTTTTCTTTTTCTTTTTCCCAGAGCTGGCACAGGGCCAGCCTCTCTCACCCTCCCCAAACAAAGATCTGTTCCCAACAGATTCCCAGGACAGGAAGCATAGAGCAGAGGGGGAAGTGGCCTGTCCTCGTCTCCCTGCCTCTTTCCTCCTCTGATACCAGAACTGACAGAAGAACAGGGTGGAGCCGGCTTCATCTCGCCACAAAGCCGCCTTTCACTAGTGTCAGCAGGAGCTGGCGTTGTCCTTCTTCATATGCTATAATGCTCCTGTTTAAGTCCTTAAACTGATTTGCTTATTCAGTCCATAAATTTTTCACAACACTGACGCAAATGTTCAAAACAAGCCTGATGACGTGCATAATGCATGAACATTGTCGTGTTCGGTTTTCACAGCTCCGGGACTCGACGGAGAAGTACGAGGAGTTTTACCGCCAGCGTCTCCGCGTGCAGCAGCACCTGGAGCAGAAGCAGCAGCAGAGGCAGATGTACCAGCAGATGTTGCTGGAGGGAGGGGTGCAGCAGGAGCCCCCGCCCACTGACATGCAGCACAGCCTCACAGAGAAGTTCCTCAACAGGTAAAAACAAAAGAACAAAACAAAAAAATAAAAAAAACCATGAGAGAAACCTCCGATGCAGAGTCGATTAAAATGGTCAGCTGGGTCAGGCTAGCTCAGGCTCAGCCTGCCTGAAGCGAGCTCGCTAATTAACGCGTCACTATTAATATTTTAATCCAATGGAGGAGCAGCTGTCGGGCAAGAGAGGGAACACATTTTAAAAACCTGATAATGATGAGTCCCATGTGGTTTCTCGCCCAATGCATACCCCCCCCCCCAGGACTCCCAACACACGCACACACCTCCAATTCACACTGCACCATCTGTGCTGATCAGATATGTCTCATCACATGGGACCATTTCCTTCCTATGTAATATTACGTGCAAACACCCACTTCTGCAGCGTTGGCAGGCTTTTAAACCAACACACATTCGGATTTACTTTAATAAAAATAACACAAAGGACAAAAGAAGCAAAAGACTTACATAACAAGCGTTGCCGCCGGTCCTCCCACCCTGCCCCACCTTCTCCCCGTCTATGTATCCACTGCATTATTCACAAGGCCACTCGTGCATAATGACATCATTACTTGAGTTTCCCATTGCCATCTGCCCTTTATAGTTTTAACTATTTTTACTGAGCCAGCTAACAGTCTGAAGACAAAACTGAGGTTGCTTTCCTATTTTAGCTTGTGGTTTAACAATACAAAAACAATGAAAGCGCAAGAAACGTATGAAACAGGCTTGTGGAGGCACACTTAATGAGCGTTTGCATGCTCTTCAGGTCCATCCAGAAGCTGGAGGAACTAAACGTCGGCATGGAGAATTTAGGAGAGGAGGTGAAGTCCCTGACCCAGCAGTGTAATGGCAACGGGAACACGCCTGCGTCCGAGGACAATAACAACCCTCCATCTGTGACCCCGGAGCAGAGCAGGACCAGAGGGGGAGGGGTGCTCAGCAGCACCCCGCAACACGCAGCGGGAGGCCGCGCAGTCCCACCCCCCGATGAGTCCCCCGTCATCTCCCAGAGGTACGTGTGATTTCTTTGTCTGGGTTGGTTGGGGGGGGGGCCGAATCGGAATGAGAAGTTGGTCACTGATGGTTATTGTGTTTGTCGACAGTGGGCAGAAGCAAAAAGCAGGTCAGCAAGATGACTCCCCTGGCTCGTTATCCCGAAGCAAAGAGGTATGTTAACAAGGCAGCGATGAAACCACCACAGATTCGTGTCTCCGACCGACCGTAGATCATTTTTACCCGATCGTCTGTCTGTGATCAACTTATGCCTGAAATTATATTTGCTCAGGCAAGTTTTCCTGCCACCTGTTTTAACTGTGCCTGATAAGTTCTGATTTGTACTGTCATACTATAAGACTATCAAGTGTTTTGTTGTTTTTTTTTTTTGTTCTGTGAAAATAATTAGTTGCATGTACCTGCCACACTGTTGTCATGACAGTATGGAAGGTCAGACAGATGGCAAGTTACACGCGATCTGTGTGTTGATGTGTTTTGGAATATGCTCTCTTGTAGAGTGACAAACCAAAAAGCCTGTTTGTGCCGGTGCACACTCTAGAGGACACCCAGGCTGTCCGCGCTGTCGCCTTCCACCCGTCTGGGGCGCTCTACGCCGTGGGATCCAACTCCAAAACACTGCGCGTCTGTGCTTATCCGGAAACGCTCGACACGAGGTAACATGAGCAGTCGGGCCCCAGAGGTCCTGAGTTTAAGTCCTATCAAAGAATTGATTTTAAGGAAACCTTTTTACGTATTATGAAAATGGAAAACCTTAAGTTTGCTACCTTATTTAAATGTCTGCCTGTTTTACTCACTAGCTCTGTTCAGACCCACATTAATGTGTGTCCCGAGTCATCCAGTCACAAATGACACCAGGCCTGGCTCTCAGGTTGCAGGTTATTTTAATCACAGATGTGTGTTTAAGGTCGAATGAACCGATGGTTCGATCCCGCCGACTCCTTTCCAGCAGTTGACAATGCAGGGGGAAGTGCATCGCCAGAGCAACAGCAGCATGTTATTTTTACATGTGGAAATCCTTGATGTGCTTATTTGCATATAAAGCAGGGAAGTGGGAGCCAAACACAAGCGGTCGCTCGAGATGTATGTGGAGGCGCAGTCATATGCAGGCGTGAACACGCGTACTTAAAGCCGTCCACACGAGACACACGGCAGCGCAGGTGTGAGCAGGGCCGCGGGCCGTGTGTAAAGATGGCCGACAGGTCTCAACTTTCTCTCGTTGTACAAAAGTGAGTCCAAAATATCCCAGATGCACTGCCACCTCGCACAGTCTTTTCTTTTTGTTGTTGCTATTATTTCATTTTGAGCTTCTCTGGCCTGCATAATAATGATCAGGACACAGACCCACGGAATCAAGGTCCTGACCAACACGACGGCAGGCAGCCGTCGGTTTACCGCAGAACGACTCATTCTTACGGTTTGAAACAGTCGCAGTTCTGCTAAGTTGGCACCACATCTTTTCCTCCACATTTGTATTCACAATTTGCCAAGCGGAGGTCCGCCGGTGGCCCCGCAACTACGGGTGCATCCCTCGTGAATCACACCTCCGTGCTGTCGTGTCAAATAACTCGCATGAAAACAAACTCGTCGGAATGATTGTTGGCTTCACCTCAGAGGAGCTGTCGTGTCATCCATCCGCTCTTTCTTGCCGCAGCGAGTCAAGCGCAGCGAAGCAGCCGGTCGTCCGCTTCAAGAGGAACAAGCACCACAAAGGTTCCATCTACTGTGTCGCCTGGAGCCACTGTGGGCAGCTGCTGGCCACCGGCTCCAACGACAAGTATGTCAAAGTCCTGCCCTTCAGCGCGGAGACGTGCAACGCCACAGGTGAGCGCATCCAGCTGATGACGGTGCTCCTCTGGGATGACATGAGCTCATGTTACAGGGTGACAACGAGGTGACGTTTTTGATTTTCCACCATGTCTCTCTCTCTCTCTCTCT
>CAAKHG010028437.1:19452-30928 GCA_901007715.1 Dactylopterus volitans
AATATGAAGATAACCATGATGCATATTAGACTGATAAACAGTAGCAGAAAAAAATGGAGTTCGTTCACCCCGTTCTGAGAGAGTTATTGTCGCATGTTCCTCACATTACACATTAAATTACTACATTACTTGTGAGCCGCATAAATGTGTTCTTGTGCTCTTCACTTTATTCTCTGAACTCACAAAAATGAATATTATAAATCACATGTTTCCAAAGTCTAATTAAAAATATTACCAAATATGTATTCATCAACTGATACAGTAAATATAGTTTATGCACCAAAGAAAAAAACTGTGCCTCAGTTTGGCTTTTGATTTGTTTCTCCTCAAAAACAGTTTGTTCTCTATATTTCGAAAATATCTAAATATATCCTTCTCACCTAAATTGAATCGTGAACCATCTTTGATTTCCTCCTCTAACCCGATTCCCCAGGTAATCTGGTTCCTTGAGCACATGAGTAGCGAATATTGGAAGAAAACAGGCTCAACAAAATCAAATTTGTACTGTTTATGTTTGAGAGTGTACGTAGGCATACAATTAAAGAGGCTCTGATGTGTTCCTCCAGGAGCTAATGTAACACACTTCCTTTTACATATTCAGGTCATAAATACCCAGGTCTGTCCATCTGCCATCAGTAAGCAGTTACATCAGTCTAATGGACCTGCAAACAAATGGCTGGGATAAGAGATCCAGTGGCATGTTATCATGCATTCCTTATTTGTGGAACAGACATGTATTGGAAGAGGGAGTCATTCTCCTTTCCAAGACTCAAGCGCAGTGAGATATGTTTGTGTTTGGCAGGTGAAATTGAACCTGTAATTAAAAATTTGAGTGGTCCTAAAATGAGCAAATCACAGCCTGACTGGGGTAAGATGGTGGTAATTTAAGGAAAATCACTGGTAGTAAAAGTTTGAATCCAGGCAATCAATGAATCATCCTGACAAACAAAAGTATTTCCTCAATATTCAAAAAGATTGTCAGGCTTGTTAAGACAAAATTAATGACAAATCAGCACTTCTAACAGAAAATAGTGATTGGGAAATAAGAAATATGGCTGACTCTGAAGTCTTTCAAGCTTTCCAAGTGTGACACTGACTGATCAAAACACATCCTTACCGTGGTGAAAGTCAGGCCACTCATGCTCATGCATCAAGTATGGAAATAATCACAGGAGTGCAATTTGTCACAGCTGACAGCCTAATGTACTTTCTACCTTAGAATGCCTCTCATAACAAAAACTAATCTATAGTCTCGCATGAAAAATGGCGCCAGGTGGATAGATGACTGGACGTGTAGTAGTGGTTTTAATCTGATCAAACAACATTAGCGCCTCTAATACTCATCACACCAAATTGTCCATGGGTTTGAAATGTAAATTGAACCCTTTGAAATGAAAAGATAAAAGTTGTTTAGATATATGAAAGAGGTGAAGTAGAGAAAAGCTGTTTATCCTTTAAAAAGGATAAAACAATGCATTTTGGAAATGGGGCTTTGCCTTTTAAATGTAAAAAAGAAAAAGAAAAGAAAAGACAGTTATGAGAGCTTTGTAGTGGCCCGTTGTGTGCTGTCTGGTGTCTTGGATCTGCATGAACCGATATGGCTACAACAGGGCCTGCAACCAGAGTCATAGAATTTAACAACCAGAACAACTTTGGAAGCAAATGTTAGATTTAACTGTCAAAAAGAAACATGTTGTTTTTTTTTTACCCAACCAAACATTCTCTGATAACATTTAAAAGTGCACACACACACACACACACACACGCACGCACGCACACACACACACACACACAGATCTTGCCATCAAAAGATTTGATTTACCTCAACCCAGCTCTTTTAAGACTTCTTTTGTCCTCAATAATAAAGCTTTCCTGGTAATAATAAGGGAGCTACAAGAGGATCTGCTTATTAAAAAGACTAGGGGGATCTGTGAACATTTACTGGTGGACAGATGGTTTGTCATGTTTCACATTTGGATCTAGGCAGCAAATCAGTTATTTCCGCAGGAGGCTTGACTGGCGTTCTTTGTGGAGTGTTGATGGAGCTGTAGAAGAGCTGCCAGCCTGGAATTTGTTTGTTTGTTTGTTTGTTTTTTAAAAGTGTTTGCTTTTTTATTTGTTAATTTGATGAAAAGTGTGCGTGCGTGCGTGTTTGTGTGTGTGTGACATTCACTGCGACTCAATGCATATTACCAGAAAGAGGAGAGACGGGAGATCCAGAGATAAAACTGGAGAGAACTGGAGAGGCAAACGGAGACAAAAGCAGCGTTGTAACAGGACACAAAGCTCTCATTTGAGGAATGTTGGAGGGGGGAGTTAAGCAGGGGACGGGGGTAATTAAAAACACAAACTTTCTCATTGGCTTTTGTAACACCGTAGCGTGGAAACTGTGCGGCTTTTGTTGCGCAACACTTATTGAAAAACATAAACGCATGTGGCCCCCGCGCAACCTGTGGGATTCCAAAAGCCATAATGAATGTTAATAGCTTACAATCATACGGCGGGAGCACACGCAGCCAGACACGCTAGCACATAATCACACACCAGAACCCCCCCTCCAGCCCCCAAAGCTGTCCAGCTTGCAGTCAGCGGCTGTGCTTGGTTGGCCCAGGAGGTGTTAACTGTGGCTGAGGTTCAGCATACAGATGCCGACTGTGTCCCCTGGCCACCCTCTGTGTCGACAGGAAGGTCGGGCCCCGCGGTGACGGCACATCCTCTTGGGAAGCTGGTGGTGGGGTGCATTTTTCTGCAGGCCTGGAGGTCTAGCCTGGGGAGACAGCTGGTTCCCACACTGCGCTGACTGAGTGCTAAGTGTGTGGACTGATTCCTAACCGCCAACACTGGCCCTATTCTTGCTAAATTGTTTGCTCCCGTAATGCCTTTTCCTGCATCTCTTTTTCTCTCTCACGCTCTTTTACCTGATTTGTGTTTCCTCGGGGCTTCTCACCATCACCCCCGCCACTCCACACGTCTCTTTCTGCTTTCAGACTCGGCTTTCTAGTGCCTCCAGTCCAGACTGCGCTAATGCACTCGTTCACTGTCCCTTTCTCTCCCCACCACCCCGCCCACCTCACTCTGGTCTGTTCTCTTTCTGTCACTTAATGACAAGCTAATTAATGGGAGGCCCCGTGAAAAGCTGTAGGCCTGGTTTAGTTGCTTAAATTCCCATGCTAGCAGGATATTGAAATGGGCAGTTGTGTAGTTTTTTGGAGCAGCAGAGACTTTCAACCCAGAAGTGCAGAAACTCTGACTCAGTTGGGCTGGAACTGGGCACCGAGTCAGGCTGACAGCTCTCTCCAAATTTAATTTAGTGTCTTTCCAGTTCCTGACAAACTGATAAAACGCTGCTGCCTCCTCACCAGAGGTGTGTTTGTCAAATGTTCTTGTTAGATGGAGGAGTTTGGAGTATTGCGTTGCAGCAGTTTGTAGAAGAGGATAAAAAAACTAACATGCGGAAATCTTGAGGGGGCGGTAAAGTTGAAAGCCAAGTCTGTGTTTTAGTTCCAAATTTTACCACCAAACATGCCAGATTAAATTTTCGTTTTGAAGACACGAACAGCGGAAATACATGGGGAAACGGCTTGGCCCAACATGGCTCTTACAGCAGAACACTTCCAGTATAATCAAGTGAAACTCCTACAACGAACACAGGAGCAGTGCACACTCGTGCAAACCAGGAGATCTCTTTACATGGCTACTTTTTTTTTTATTTTACTTTTCCCTGTACCAACATACCAACATAAAAGTTTGGCCAAAACTACAAAGAAAACTAGTAAAGCAAGTACTGTATGATTACAAGACAATTATACAACAAAATACAATGTATTCAGATATTAATAAATAACATTTTATGATTAAAATACTTTTTTTACATACCACTTGTTGATATGGATAAGATTAGAAATTGTGAGCTCACAGTGCACATGTAGAAAGCAGGTTCCTGCTTTAAAACTCCAGTGAAACACGGTTGCAACATAATCTTATGAATCAAACAAATCTGTCTTACAGGTACAAGTTAAATTGCTCCATTGTGCTAGCAGATGTCTTTACATTCAGTTTGTAGAGGCTTTTGTGTATAGTAATGCATACGCTGGAAGTATTAGAGATCTTATGTCTTGACACTTAAACATGAGGTCAGTGTTCGAATCCAACCTTGAGATGGATGTCTGAGCGGCTCAGTTAATGCCACCACAGAGGCGTCTGACAACCATTGAGAGCTGCTGTCCTTACTATATTAGATAAGCAGGAAAAGTATATATTCCCCACTTCATCCAGTATCATTACGCTAAAATATGTGAACAATGTGGAACAGAACACAAAGATGTTTTGGTATTTACTTAATGTGACAGTTCAGATAGTTCAGAAAGATAAATGCGTGTGAAAAAGGCAATACAGATAATGTGATAAATGAGGAGAGAGAAAGAAAACGAGGGGGATGAATAACTAAATGTGCTAAGCATCACCAGGCTGCGGTCAGAGGTTTGGCTCCAGACCCTGTGGGTTGTTGAAAGAGCAGACTGACGTTATGGGAAGCTGATAATATTTCTGTCACCAAGACAAACACTCACCACTCTCTTATCTTTTTTTTCTGGTCTGAGGAGAGTCTGATGATCCCTCTCATCAGATCTCCTATAAGTCAGGGTCATCTGCAAAAAGTGTTTGCAATATTTTCCATTCCACTCAGCCCACAATCTGCGTCTTTTTTCTTTTGCCAAGCATATATAACTTAACAGGAATTTGCCTTATTTGGAACTGTGGCGGCTGCTAACAGTCGCTAAGAGCACAAGCACGAGCAGGATGGCTCACGAAATATTTATCTGTGTTTATTGATTTATATTAGAACATAAAGCACGCGTGTCCCTGGGTAAATTGAGTGAACAGAGTGAACAGAAACAGATGCAGAATTTTTATGGCTGGGACATGGGCACAATGAGCAGCAAGTATAAGCAGCAACTGCTAAATACAGTCAGCTGATGCAAATGCAAATATATATATATATACACACACACACACACACACACACACACATATATATACAATCGCGTAAAAGATGTATATAAAAGATATATATAAAACTCCAAGGCCTCTGGCAGAGGAACCGAGTTAGAGGATGACACACCACCCCATGAGGGTGACAAGGACGATATATATATATCTATATATCTATATATCTATATAGATATATATATAGATATATAGATATATACAGATAGATAGATAGAACTTAGTGCGCTCTGTCATTGTGGCTGTTTTCTTCCCAGAATGCAATGGTGTCCTTCAAGGAGCTCTGCGGTCTGACACCTGCAGCCAACATGAAGCAGTGTATCTTGACAGTGTCGACCTGGCTGATGAACAGCGAGCGCTCACTGAGGGTGACCGTGGACCTGAGTGAGACGTACCCCACCATGGAAGCTCAGGGTCCTGTGCCTGAGCTGCTACGTAAAGTGCTCAATGCCTACGACATGGTAAGTAGCCCGCACGCGCATGAGAGCGTGTGCAAGGCGGCGTGTCAGGTTCACAAAAATGTTCGTGTCCTCGCAGCGCCGGTGTGACTTTGTTAAAGATTGAATTTGGTACACGTATCATGAACAAATGCAATGAACAGGCATAAATCCATCGCAGACGCATACATGCATTTTATACTATGTTCAAATAATATTGTAACATTCTTGTAATAGTGTTTTCCATCCAATGTCTACTCACAGTTCCTCAATATTTCAGTTCTGGTTGATTCCGCAACACCTGATGGTACCTACAAGTTCAGCTTAATTCTACATTTTAATGAAGAAGCCAGATAATAATTTACCATTTGCCATCAATCCGTGAGCAGTCAGGGTCTGATTGCCACTGAAGGCATAAGTCTTCTAACAGCACAGTGAAACGTCCTTGCTGATAAGTAGAAGTAGCAGCCTGTCACTTACAGATTCTCATATAAAATGTGACTGCTGCTTCTTGTTCTTCTGACCTCTTGCAGTTGTTCCACATTATCCTCTGTCAAAAAATTGCAGACATATTGAGATGCATTTTTTTTTTTATGAAATACCAGTAATTTCACTTACAAATGCAGTATACTTTCTGTGGCTACTTCAGAGTAAAAGTCAACATGGAGATGCTTTTATTGTGAAATTATAGCCGGATGAATTTGTACTATAGTCATGGTATATACTCTTTTCTGACTGACCATGCAATTAAACCGCATAATACAGACATAGTTCAGTTCAAGCTTAATCATTGTGATGTCATCCACGACAAGCCAGTGACCATGGCAACATTAATAAACACAGCTGTCATAATCTAATGACTGAAGGAAAACACACAAGTAGCTGATTTTAACATTTCTTTGTTCTATTTGGAGAATAGAAATATGAAAAACAGCAGAAACCAAGAGAAACCGAGAGAAACACAGCACAAGGAAATTAAAAGATCAAGTGAAAGATGAAATTAATAGCTTCATTTTAAGGTTCATTTTAATATTTTCGGAACAAGTTAGCGTGATGAAACCATAACCTTTGCTGACCTCAGAATTTGCAATTCATTGTGAAATCTTTACAGCTTAGATGTAAAGCCGCCTAGTATTATTCCTTCTGATGACGAGAGTTAGCACTTGTTTCCTAACATCAGAATTTTGAGTGCAACATTTTCATCATAAATTTGCAGATATTTGCAAATATTTTATATTGCTGGTAAATGACAATGTTATGAGCAGAAAAAAATCAACGTGGGCCTTTAGAGGTTATAAGGCTTAACTTGAAGGTGAAAATCACATGACATTAAGCGGGTTATATAACATACGTAATTTTCTATGAAACCGACTTGTAAAATTCACCACCTTCAGTTTGTATTTACTGCAAATCCATGTGTTACCCTATCTATTAGTAGATAGCGACTTACAAATCATTTATTAAATGAAAATCGTCAAGATTATTCCTTTAAAGACAGCGTGACAAAGCATTCTGGCAGTGAACGACAACATGGGGCTGCAATGTGAAGATCTGATTGGCGCGCTGAGCACATTTTCATTGGTCCTGCACGCGCACGGAGCAATAATAACCGTAAAGAGGATAGCAAACATGCTCCCTCCTTCATGCATGCAAAAGCACACTACTGTTAATGTTTGCATCTACTGCATTTGAGCCACTGAGTCGAACATTTACACAGCTTGATGTTATTTACAAGCCCTCGAAACATGGCTCCTCTTTGACCAGTCAGATTGTTCTAATTTGCCACCTCTGGTGGACAAGCACAGCATCCCTCACCACTTGACACTGGCCCAGAAGAAGGCTGGAGGACTCTGAGTGGAATTACTGATCGCCCACTGTTTCCACTAACTGCCCTCAGAACCCCAACCCCCAACCCCCACCCCGTCCCACCCACCCAACTTTAGGTGTCACTGGTGAAGTGGGTCATGAGCATGGGACAAGGTTGCTGCGTCCATGCTGCTCATGCTGCTGCTGGCAGCGACAGCAGTGCTGACTGACATGAGAAGCAGCGCAGTGCCGAGCCGCAAATAGAATCAGCTTTTGCTTTTATGATGCTTCGCACCAAGTGGGAGGCTTGATGCTGTCAGAGCGACTCTCATGCTTCACTTCACACAAAAAAGTTTTGTGGGGCCGGGCAGCGAGGCCGAGCCGGAGTCCCCTGCTTCACAGTTTTTAGAGATGATCATTTTCGCCTTGCAGAAATTAAAAAAACAATACAAGCAAATTGGTCATCCATATAACCTCACTGTTGTTTTTTTATTCTTTGGCAAAATTGGAAATGTTCATTTTTGGGGGGACTTTGAGCTGGACAAAATTTGGTGGTGTCAAGTAGAATATTGCTAAACTGTGCTACAATGCCTGTAAATTAGAGCTGCAGCGATGAACTGTTCAATTAATTGTCAAAACTCTGAGTGATATTTTGGACAGGACGCTCTAATTCCGTTCCGGTACTTACAATTTGCATCGCCATGTATGATAACATTGTTTTATCACTGTCACGGTTAAGTTTGAGGTCTAAGGAGTTAATAAGGTTGCATGCTGACCACTGACTGCATAGGTCTTGTTCTTAGGCTCATGTCGGGTCAGCTGAGTGTTTTGTTTTCATCCTCATTATTGGCCTGCTGAGGCAATCCACACAAGGACAAAAGACCCAGTGTGTGTATGTGTGTGTGCTAATGTGTAACTTCACGGGAGCGTGCCTGCCAACACCAGGCCATTTACTGTTGCATGTCAGTGTCTACTGTATTTCCTTCCTTCCCGTGTCCGTGTGAACTGTAGCCAGCCAACATTATAAACCATGAGCTAAACAAAGCGTCAGCACGCTTGGACAACGTAGTGCCGCTTTAAAAAAAAAAAATGTTGCGTTCAAACCTCCCTGACTGTCCACATAGTATATAAAATTCACTCTATTCGCTTCATTTTCAGTAGACAGAAAACCATATTAGCTTTTATCGTTGCATTTGAGCTTTGCAAAATTGTCAAGGTTCAAAACTCAAACCAAAGGATAACAAAACAAGAAATGGCTTGCACACACGCGCACACACACACACATACACGCGTACACCATATAAGAGAGCACTTCCTGTCCTCCGGGTAGCAGGAGTGTGAGACTTCATTGCCTTCCTCCTCAGCTTTGCAGGGGTGATGCAGCAGCTCTTTTCTCAGCCGATTACATGAGTCTAAGTCTAAGTCTCAAACTGTGCAATAACGCATTGGTCAGAGGTGAAGATTGAAGGTTGCATCTTTGCCACTCTTTGTTTGCCACACTCATGTAATGTCAAATCTGCAGTGAAGGTGGAAACACGTGCCCCTCCCGAGCCCCATGGTTTTAGGTTCTTAAAAAAGCATCTCCGGATTTTCTTTGTAGTCTTACAGATTTAAGCATCGTCGCCATAACATTTAACTAGAATCTGCTTCTTTTGATTTGACAATTCAGTTGTCTTAATTTGGGTTTAGGCTGACTTGACATTTTGCATGGCAGCTCTGCTTCAAGCCCAAATACCTCAAAAGGGGCTCAGACATGTTTTTTCATCGCTCAGTTATTTCATGTTTCTTTCGCTTTAATTCACATCTGTTTAAGGTGCCACGGAGATGGCCCGTCTCTGGCTCTGCTGGGAGACGCAGTGCAAACTAACTTTGTCTCCTCTTTGTCGCCTAGATGATCCAAACCAGCAGAACGCTGATCGAGTCGGCTGACGTGGTCTACTCCAAGCTCACGCAATCCCAGCGGGCAGGTATGCAACATGCGGGATGAGCTGCAGCATCCCTGTCCATCCCCTACATTCTCACCTCCCTGATTGAAAAAAAGATGGGTGTTTAACAAGTGGAAAAGTAAGAATCTTATGATATGGCCTTCAGTCGACCCAAGCGTTTATATAGATTCTCTGTTTATGACACACACACAAAAAAGCAGCAGCTGCTCCACTGAAACAAACCAAGCTCTCCGCTTCTGTGATGAAAATGACTCACAATTTGAGAAAAAGGTTTGTACCACACACAAACTAGACACTTAGCGGGGTATTTTGATTTTTGTTGTCGCTGTTATGTCCTCAATTAAAGAAAAATGAAATTGTAAGACCCAAACAAGCGTGCATATCTTCAAATGTGCAAACAACCGTTATCGGCTCCTCTTCGTGTCCAGAGAGAACCATGTTGTGTAAGAGCGCCCATCTGCAGCCTGGAAACACGTTATGTGTCGTGCGCCTAATAGAGTGAATATGGCGTATCTCCTCCTACATCTTCACATCAACAATAGTGGCTGCTGTCGATGGAGCAGGCCATCATCGGTGAGTCAGCACGAGTAGTTATCATGTCAGTGGGCAGGTGAAAACAATCAGCCAGCTGCAGGAGAGGACAGAGTGCATAAACATCCTTTGAGGGGAAGAGGGAAATGAATAGGTTTGACATAGTGTGGCGTTGTAGGAGGAGGGATAGCAAAACAGAAAAAGAATGGAACTGAATAAGCCTTTCGGCAGATATAATAAAGAAGCGGTGCTCAATCTGAGAGCGCCAGCCTTTTTAGAAGTAAGGATGAAATTGACCATAATGAGATCATTAGAAAAGGAAATGGCTTCAAATAAAGAAATCCTGTGGCTCGTCTTCTCCGCTCCCTTTTTACGTTCAGCATTAATTGTTCCTCATTTGCCTGGCCTCTCCGCTCCTCGCTGCTATACAGCTGAAGAGGATGGCTGACAATTTCATTTTGTGTGCGTGTGTGTGTGTGTGTGTTTTTGTGCGGCGCGGTCTAATGTGCAGGGCAATGAAAGACATCGCCGAGACAAACAGACAACCGAGAGAATTAGTTTGAATGTGGACCTGGAAATACTTAGTGAATGTGGAAAAGACATTTGCAGTTGCTGTGATTTCCATGTGTGACAGAGCCTAAGACTCGATAAGGCTGGCTCATTCCGACCCAATATCCTCAGTCTGCTATGTCCACCTTTACTCCCTGGTGTCTCACAGAGGCAGGCATATGCTTCACCCTCTTCCCCTTCCCACAACACACACATACCCGCACACACACACACACACACACACACCAAGAGTGTCGTATTGTGCAATTACCCAGGGATGTAGGTTGAACACCGGGGCTTCGATCACAGACTCGTCCCCTGGGTCCGAGGTTCCCCAGCCCAGAGCTGGAAGCATCTTCAAAGGAGACGACTGCAGAGTTAAGCAGAGCTTAAACACCCCACACCGACACACTCACAGCAGTGTCAGTAGCTGGGTACCCGAGGCTGATGCTTAGCCTGCTGTTACCTCAAACCTCATACTTCCAAAAAATGTCAGGGGCTAAATTTTTTTCAGGACTTCATGAAATCACCGTTGCACCGCTTGAAACGAAATTACAGAATGAACCTGAAGCCTTAGAAGAGTGGATGCCTCGGAGAGGCGAAATGAAAATAAAATAAAACATGGAAAGTCCTAAATTTGGAATTACAAGGTTTTCACATAAGTACAGGCTTATGTAAGAACAATACAGTGAGGCAGAGGGCTGGAGTGCCGGCGCAGAGGGGCCTCAGCTGCATGCCAAACATAGCACTTTCCCTGTAGCCCACTCCCTCGCCCCCAGCACTATCACACATGCCTCAGTCCATTTTTAAATGTACTTCCAGACATTTCTTGTCATTTTGATAGCGATAAGTGAAGCAGGAAAAAAAACAAACAACAATTTCCCTTTGCAGGATGCTCTGCATTGTTTATTAAGATCCAGCTGTTTCGTTTGTTTGTTTGTTTTTTTAATTTGCAAAAGAGCTGCGAATTGAAATAAAATTTAAATGGTTAAAAAAAAAAAAACGATTCTAGAGTTTAAATGAAATTTAGCCAGGCTTAAGTAATATTAACCCAAAATGCATTACAAAGGGAGTTCTGGTTCAACCATTTATGTGAAGGTTTTTGCATAATAATGAAATCTTACATTGTAACTGAAAACAGTAAGTATAAAATATTTCATAGATTGGTCCACGAAAATACAACTTTATTTGAGTGCCTGTGAT
>CAAKHG010028446.1:0-13492 GCA_901007715.1 Dactylopterus volitans
AATATGGTCAGCAACAATATTTAGGTAGGCTGACGTGTTTAAATGATGCTTGTTTGGTACTAAGGGGCCCAAGTGTGCCATGTGCCATATCCCCCACACCATTACACCACCAGCAGCATCCTTAACCACTGAAACAGTACCGGATGGATACTTGCTTTCATGTTGTTTACGCCAAACTTTGACCCGACCATCCAGATGTCGCAGCAGAAATCAGAGCTGCTCTTCTGCACACCTCAGTTGAAACATATAGTTGATTAACTGCTGCCTTTGTATCTGTTTCGAGCGAGTCTGGTCATTTTTCTCCTACCTCTGGCATCAACAAGGCATTTTTGCCCAGAGAACTGCTGCTCACTGAATATTTTCTCCTTTTTGAACCATTCTCTGTAAACCATAGAGATGGATGTGCATGAAAACCCCAGTAGATCAGCGGTTGCTGAATTACGCAGACCAGCCCATCTGGCACCCAGACCATGCCATGTTCAAAGTCGCTTAAATCACTTTCTTTCCCCATTCTGATGCTTGTTTTGAACTTAAGCAGATTGTCTTGACCATGTCTACATGTCTAAAAGCATTGGGTTGATGCCCTGTGATTGACTGATTAGATATTTGCATTAATGAGCAGTTGGAAGTCTACCTAATAAAGTGGATGGTAAGTGCAAGAGCTTGACCATTTTCATTCATCAGTGACTGATCTAGGTACAGCTGCAACAGTTAATCATTTAATTGTTAAATTAATTACCAGCTATTGAAAACCTATTCATTGGTTTAAGTCACTTTCAAAGAAAAAGATGAACATTTCTTGAACTACAACTTCTTAAATGTGAATTTTTTTTTGTCTTTTTTACTCCTACATGACAGTAAATTGGATATCTTTGGCTTCTGGACAAAGCAAGATATTTTAGGATGTCATCTTAGACTTTGGGAAACACGTAATGATATTTTTTCACCATTTTATAACATTTAATAGAGCAAACAGGTCAGCTAATATCTGTATGTTGCATTGGCGATTGCTGTGATTATAGCTACAATGGCCCTTTAATTGCTCCTGCTGTTAAAGAGAATTCTTTTCATCATGTCTCAATTGTCACTAGCACTAGTCTTCCTCAATACAGTATGATCATTTTATATGTGATGGTACCATCGAGTATAATAGACAAGAAATTCGAATTTGAGACATAACTGCATTGTATTTGAGAAGTTGCTACCGCTATAGGCTTAATCAGGACAAAGGTACTTCACTCCAGCTCCACCCTGTCATCAAATTATGGTCACCTCTGGTTGCAAAACAGTGCCAAATGCTTGGTCATCCAGTTCATTTATACAATCCATGAGTGGGGAACGTAACATGACGATTAATACGGACATGTTTTGGGATCCAATGTAACAATTACGAATCAACGTGTGAATATGTACCAACCCAGGCATTAGAAGGACATGGGAGACAGAATAATTGCAGCTTGTTACCAGTCATTTTAAGAATGACAGAAACAACACATTACACAAGTAGTGTACAACTGCTAATAAATTCCTAATCAAGATGAGGCAACACATCACCATTTGCCTTTCCTGCAACTGCTCCAAGCAATCACACCGCATCAGTTCTCCGATGATTGTTGTTTTTTAGTGCTTTTCTTATTTACATTGAATGTTACCCAAAGAGTATGATAAATATTATAAATCACAATGCTGAAGCATGGTATGCGGATCTCCCCATTTAATTTTTATTTTCCCATGTCATTGTTTACCGTTTACCTCAATAATGCCCATTTACCATCCTCATAGTATGAATACAATTGCTGTTTTTTCATCAAATCATGAACAACATTGACACATTTACAATGTGCTTCTCAAACTGACATTTTTTCCCTGACTCTGCTCCAACCACAATTGAAAACTCGGGTCAATCATTTTCTGCCCTCCCCAAATGTTTAAGAGCGTGGTGACATTAGCATATGAGTGGCCAAGTGTTTGGTTGCGTTTGTTTTCAACAAAGAAAACTAAAGCACCGGTCGTCTCTCATGCATTTCAATGAACAGCTAAAGGGCAAACAGAATTTTTTAAAGTGAAATATTTTCAGACATTCACCATAGTTGTGATTAAGCAGCCTCTTCCTGGATGTTCATTATCATATGGATATTGTGGATGTTATGAAGATGAATGCAGCAGTAACATTTAATTATTCACTGCCCTTAGTCCTGTATTGATATCGTGTGAGCTCATAAGTGAAGCATGCAACAAAGACATGTCCTCTATAGGTGCATGCATAGTACCTCTATCCGAATGTTGTATATACTTGTGTGACACTATGTGTGGTTACGTTTGCTATGACAGGGGGAGATGTTGGCCCCTGCCTGCAGCCTGGCAGTTGTGTACCAAAGGAAGGCGTCTTCACCATCACTCTGCAGGCCCCTCGCTGCGCTACATACCCCGTAGGGCAGTTCTCTACTGCCCTGGCAATGATGAGCGGAAATTGAGGAAACTAGCCTTGCTGAATGTGGATTGTGCGGTCTTGGATTGCGAGGATGGTGTTGCCCTCAGCAAAAAGGTACATAAATGCACTGATACGCATGTATGAGTGAAATGCATCTTTGTATGAAGCACACAGCAAGGAGCACACAAGCACAAATGCACAGCTGTGTGATCCTCAAATGATTTTAATTCTGTCTCCCCTCTTCGGACAGGTGCTCGGTCTTAATCACTGAGAGGAAAACTACCTAAGTGAGATGTTTAAAACAAGCACATTTCACCCCATTATGATGATATAAAGGCAGTGGTGCCCCCCTATCAGAGTCCTTTAAAATAAGGTGACCATGTCCCACTGGGCGAGCAGCGGGAAAGCGCCAGATGCAGCAGGTTAAAAGCATTCTCCTCCCGCCCACTCAACCTCCCTATTGGCCCTGCTGAACTGCCCATGAAATTGTGATTGGAGAGTGGGATAAAGAAGGAGCCTGGGTAAAAAGTTAACTAACAAAGGTTTTTAAGTCATGATAATAAAGATGATTGATATGGCTGGAGGCTGTTCCTGTAGTAGACAAAGACAATAAGATGATGGCCTGCGTGACTGACAGGTCAAAACTGTGACCCTGCACTGGAGTTGGTGGATGTCAGAGCTTCTAGCCTTATTATTCGTTAGAGGGAAAATGTGGAGAGGAATGTTGCCATTCAGGCTTAGGAGGAATTGCGAATCTTGACTTCTGAGCTGTCGCCATGTGACAGATCCATGTCTGCTTCAACAAACTGACGCACTCATTTCACATAAAGGTACTATTTCAGACTCATGAAGGAAATGGCTGAATTTATGGCCTTTACACTGGCATGTACTGGTAAAAATAAAGGAGAATTACATTAGCTACAGGGCAGTTCTATTCCCCTAACATTCTTAATAATCAATGAAAATTCGAGGGGAAAAAAAGTATTGTACATCAAGACCTTCCCTTTCTCCGTTTTATCACTGTTTGGTACAAATGATCATGATTGATCTATTTTAATCTTTTTACAGGGTAGGTCTATGGTAGCTTGGCTCAGTATGCAAAAGTCTGATGTTTTTCTAGGCTTCACTGTAACACAAAAATCAGTGATTTACTCAGTAAGAAACACTCAGCTTCTGTTTCCACTGGGGCAATTGGAATTCCATGAGGGTTTTTGTGTGCTTATACCTCTTTTCATAAGATGATTTTTCCACCTTGCTGGAATAGTGCTTCAGGTCTGTGTGTGCATGTGTTCGCTTCCAGGAATATTAATTGCATGTTTAAAAATCAATTTTAATCTATTTTTTCACTAAGTATTGAAATTGTTTATATTCTATTGATATTTGGAATTTGATTTATTTGATGTGTTTTGAGGTATGTCTATATACCGACAAAACCTAATCTATTTAAATACCTGCTGCACCTGAGCTCTCATTTTCTGATAAATTGCATCCAAAAATTAACATCTGGAAAAGTGTGAAATCTGCACGACGAAACAAACCAAAATGTAAGGGAGACCATTGCCTTGTTGAAACTGAGCGATAAATGAGAGCTAAAACAACTTGGTACAGCAGTTAGCAACAGCAGTAAAGAAATAAAACCAGTTATATGGCATAGCATAAGGTGACTTTAGAGGAGCTTTCCATTCAGGATCACAACAGTGATTTGTTTTCCCTTCCTCCTGTTATTTTTAGTGTTTTCTTAACAGTCACAGCTTATTCAACCAGTATTTACCGGTGTAGCTGTAATCTTTTGAAGAATGGAAAAAATGCATTCCCAAGTGTTTTTCCAGTTCTTGTGAATCAATATGCGGAATATTGGAGTTCCATACCAATAGATACATTTACATGTATAGTATTGACAGCTACCCAATTGCAAAAACTAATGGCACAAAACATTGCTTCCCTGTCAGTAATGGTGTACCTGGTAGGCTTTGTAGATATCCCTAATAATGTCTTGTAATATACGTATATTACTTTCAATTTTCCTTTAATTATGTCAGACGTGTGCAATGTCCATTAAGAGCATAGCTGTCTGAGAAAGGCTGATTGTATGTCTGTTAGAAAGGACAACATGTGATTTGTCACAAAAATAAAAGCTTCTCGGGCCATATTGATAGAAAAAGAACGATACAGGAAACGGTGAGATCAGCTGGAGCAGTGCCGGGCGGGTGGCTGCAGATGAGGGGGAGATTCCAAACTGACAGGACACGGCAGCCGTGGAAATTCCTCCCCCAATGAACCATGTCTGATTTGCAGAGTTTACAGAGAGCTGCAAAACAAAGTTTAAAACAGTATGATTGTATGTAACCGATTATCGATGTGTTAGTCTATTTTCTGACACTCCATGTTCAGCCTTGTAGAAGTACCCTAATGACTGATGAAAACAGCAATATAAATGGAATGTATTTTGATGATGAGTTTTGTATAAGTAGAATTCAGAAAATGTTTAGACCACAATGATGCCCAATGTTATTTGCATTGGTAGATTGCAGCAACTAAATATTTACATTCTGCATTTGGTTTAATGTTGTGCCATGTTCTGAGTCATTCATGTACCTGACGCAAGCAACATAATGACGCAATAATAGTGATCTTGAGGATTTACAAAAGCTCACTGATGAAACAATCATACTAACCATAACTGAAACAATCCACTTGTTCATACTAACAACGACTGAGACAATCCCATAGACGTTAAAATAACTAGATAGAGCCATCATAACATCACCCATTGGTTTGTGCACTCCTGATTTGAAGCCTACATTATGGCTTTATGGATGTCGTCATCTTGGACTTCTGCAACGAGGACCATATTTGGAAAAGAGGGTGGAACTCAGCAGGAACGTTGGTCGGATTGCATACAAACAACCTGACTGTACTGGCCGGAACTGTTTTTTTCTGTGAGAAATGGTGGCAAACAACATCAGCTTCCATAACTCAAGGTAAGCTTAACAGCTTTAGTAGCAAACTGCATCCAAGCCAGTGTTAGGAAAATATCATACAAGAGGAACAATCATGCAATAATATATGGAGAGATGTTACCTTGTGTAAGGTAATGTTTAACTACTTGTAACCATGTTTGGTAAAGAGACTAAATTCAAACCTAGTTAACTTACTTGACCTTAACTTAATTAATGTTAACAGTGATAGCAACATGCTAAACTGGATTGTCGGTGTCAATAACCATCATTAAATAGCAATCATTATGGAAAGGCGATGTTATTAAGGGCATCTGGACATGATGATGGTTCAAGAGTTAGATAATCCCATTGAACTAATGTTAATGTTACGCCAAAAAACGCTGTATTGATTTTGTATTTTCGTAGTAGTCAAACTAATGAAGGAGAGGTCAGCACTGTGTTTTCTGTGTTGTACACAGCCCATAGCATGAAACATTTCTCATTGTTGTATTATTGTTGTTTTTGTCATATTTTAAGATGACCAGTCACAGTGAGGAAGAGCAGTGCTGCATGCTGGGAATGACCTGGGGTCGTCGCAAGCACCAGCCGCACTGCATCAGTGATGGAGGGCCTGAACCATCCGCACATGAAGATCATACTCTGTAGCATCACTCAGATATCCAGGTGGAAGGTGCCGCCAGTCGGGGGAATGCTCATGATTACGTATATATGTTCATTGTTAAAATGTCAGTGTTATGTTCAGGGGCAGATACATTGCTACCATTCTCTTTCATTGTTAACCAAGCAAACAAAGACTGTTAACATGTGGAGACTTGAGAGAAGATTGCGAACTTATAAATAAAAAGCTTAATCCTTTGAGTGTCAAGGTGTTTAAAGGGGAACGGACTACAACGCGTTCATACTGATGATTACCGAAACATTTCACACGTTGACCAAAACAATCTACATATTTATACTGACAATAGCTGAAACAATCAACATTTTCATAACAGAAATACACATTGATGAAAAATGAAGCATGGTCACTCCACCTTCGTTAAATGCAGGCACAACCCTGCTTATCAGGGACTTTGGCAAGACACCGGCAGTCGACGCGTCGTCCCATCCCCCAAACCATTCCCCAGCGTATTTGAAATTTATTTATGAAGATCACGTCATGTATCCAAATGGCACCAAATTCGATTCTGCCCTCACTACAGCCCTCAGTGACACACTTGCCGAATTTGGCGTAGGTCAGATGACTTGCTCTTGAGATGTTTTAGGGACTGACAGACAGATAGAGATTCCTTGCTTTCATATATAGATAAAGATTGTCTGTAACTATATGAATTGCAAATGGATGACTAAGTGTCATATGTGGCAATTGTCTTTGTATGGATAATTTCTGCACTGTATACTGTAAGTGCCTTTATATTCACCATGACACCTGTACTTTCGGAGCTGTTTGCTTTACAAGACATGCTAGGCCTCAAAAATGGTCTTGCAATGCATGCGTAATGCCTTCTAGGGAGGGAAAAGCAGGGTCTTGGGTGGCTAAATGCCACCTTGAACCACTACTTTAGTGAGGGCAACAATGTGTTAGGTTAAATGCAAGGTTAGTTACTGGGTTTGCAAGATGGGACCTTAAATGCAACTGGTTCTGTTATTCGGTATATTCATTAATGCATTCTTTCCATGATCCCTCACCTCTACCTATAAAGATATGGAGGATATTCATGTTAAAAAGGTACTCTTAAGAAGGTCAGTCTGCCCCGGGAGTGCCTGCATTAATTGCCTGCTACTATGACTCCAAAAATGTCTGCCCTCCATCTTGGCAGCAATGCTGGCTGCTTAAGACCAAGGAGATGAGAGAGAGAGTAAAGGGTATGAGCCACCCAGAGCTTGCTAACTGTCACCATGGACCCGTAGGGAAGAGGAGGAGGAGGAGGAGAGAAGGGAGGGAAGACAAGGCCGACTGCTTTAACACTCTTACACATATCATCATATCTGTATGATCAGTGGGGTGGAGGAAGAGGGAGGGCAAGTTGAGACCCTGGAGCGGAACTGACGGCTACACCTGTCCTCTCCCCTTGTCTCTCCCTCGCTGTCTTGTTCTTTTATTGTCTCTCTCTCTCGCTTGCTCGTCTCCACTCCAGAATCCTCAGGGTTAAGATTGTTTCTCTCGCTCTCTCGCTCTCTCTCTCTCTCTCTCTATCTCTCTCTCTTTCTCCCTCTCCCTCTTTCTCTCCCTCTCTCTCTTTTGCTCTCCCTCTCTCTCTCTCTCTCTATCTCTCTCTCTCCTCCTCTTTCTCTCTTTCATGTTCTTTCTCTCAGTGCCCTGTGGTCCAGTACTCCTCCTGGTGTGTGCGTCTTTCTCTCTTATTTCCCCACATGGGTCCCTCCATCCTCCCTGACTCCCTCCTGCCTCCCTGCCTTAGAGATTCTCTCCTAATCCCTGGAAATTTGGAACTAATGAACTAACTGCTGAGCCACTGCCACGGAGCTTGGTCCCAAACTATACTGTACTTCACACTCGATTTCCTCTCCAGATGGCATGGTGGCGCGGCTGACACGGCGGGGAGCACCTCTCGCACACTAGCTCGAGCCTGCAAATGCACACAAGCCCACAAGAAATGCAGAACACAAATATGCAAGCACCCACACACATATAGTCACATGTATGGACAGACGTGTAATGCAAATACACTCATGCAGTCACATGACTTGTTACGGTTGGAAGAAAATACCGACTGCATCTACTATCATTACATCACACTCACAGGATAACAGCTTGAAAGGAGCTAATTCACAGTTTGTTCATTTAGAAGTAAATAGGACGTTGATCTTAGATAATGAACTGTTTAAAGAAAACCAGAGAACACAGTGAATATTCAACGAAGTACAACATTATGGATACTAATTCTCTTTGCACTTAAAAGAGGCAGCATTAGACCATGTAATATCCAAGTTTCCCGGAGGATGGAGTTGTAGGAACGGAGGTGCGAAAAAGGTGCAAAGCATACCCACAATTTTTTTGGTCTTTGTTCATTAGCAAAAGCGCCCCCTACTGACAGGTGTCACCGGAAGGGCTCTTGTTGCCTAAGTACCATATATTTTATACAGAAAAGACCAGGGAAATGTCTGTCGAGCTATGCGGTGTCTCAAAGGACAATTTAGGGAAAAAAGAAAATACACTAGCGGACTGTAAGTTATTGACATTTCAATTGTTTAGATTTAAAATAAGATGAAATGAAGCTGAAGCCTGCTTTGGTGCTAAAACTGTTGTCAGTCTGCTGTAACTTAATGAAAATTATGACAACAGAAAGACTTTATTTTTTCACTTTTATGAATTTGTGAAATCATTGCTGATAGCTGACCAAACTAGTGGACCAGTGCATCCGTAATAACACACGGAAACAAAGGCTATTCCCAACTTACTTTTAAGATTTTGATAACTATGAAATTGATCTTTTTTTTTTAATTATTTACGTAGAAAGGTATGGGAGATTCAGAGACTTCACTTTGATCATTTCAAACACAAACATTTCATGTCATTCTGCTGGTCAGGCTCCCTCTAGAAAATGAATGATTTTGCTGGGGTGATGTCAGACACAATCAGGTAGTTGCTCAGACTCGATTCTGGGGCTCCCATCAGTACAGCGTGGCTGTGGCCTGGAGCATTTGTTTTTACAGTGGCAGTTTTGGACGTGCCAAGCCAAAACAAATGCCGATTTGCGTTTGCAAGACCATATTAACCACAATGGCCTGTTCAAGAGGGTCTACTTCTGGAACAGAGCCATATAATGCTTGACACTGCTTCAAGCAGCCTGTGGTGACATCCCGCCAATCACAGACGACGTGTGACGAATCCTTTTAAACAAGTGTGTGTCGCAAGAGACTCAGCAGTTTTAGAGAAAAGACAAAGACTTTTTTTTTTAAAGGCTGTGTTCAACTCTTAAGTAATTTGAAATTGAATCTCTGGTTTCTCTGTGTTTCTCTTGTTTCTGGTCACGTGTTAGCATCTCTGCTAGTGTTTCATTTTCATTTTATGGCATGATGAGTCGTGTTAAGTTCCTGCAGATGACAACCGTATGTTGTTATTGTTGCTTCATGGTAAGTGTTTAGTTAACAAAATAAGTATTTTGAATAATTAAAAGGTAAATGAACCAGTGTACCGCCTCTCATTTTATCACTATTTATAGTGATCAATGAATGTAATCCATTCATTGCTGGGTGTTGCACCATACTGTACTGAGACCGTTCAGACCAATGAATAAAAATATTGTTATGAAATGCAGATGCTTTATTGAGTCAATGAAGTCAGTTTGTTTGTTGTTTTTACTCCTTTTAAGCAATTCTTTTACATATATGTGAAGTAAACTTTGTCACATACTAAATAACTCCACTAACCACCAACTGGTCCTTAACACTGACCGCTACCACTGACTGTTCTGCTTCCACTGCTCAAATCCCTGGTCCAGACATAGATCTTTCCTTGCAGCTGAGGGGTGATAAGCTCACACAATGTTGACTGAATGACATTTTTACAGTTTATTACCCTTTCTTGGCTTTGTAGCAGTCGGTACACTGCATGGCTTATATGCATGAACTGTGTCTGACACCAGAGATTTTCAACTTAACATAAATTATGCAGCCAACTGTCAGTTGATACATGACCTCAGTTCAGTGGTCAGAGTGTTATTCCAGAGGACACTGAAAGATCTGCTCTCTGTTTAAGTGGATTCAAATGACTAAACCCTTGACAGAAAGAGCTCCTGGGAAATAATGTTAACCGGTTGAATTTTTGAATACTGAACATTTGTGCCGAGTGTGTGTAAGTACTTGAGCGTATGTATATGCTGGTGCGTTCGTTCGTTCGTGCGTGCGTGCGTGCTTGCGTGCTTGCGTGTGCGCGCATGCAAACTTGTGTGCTCAACACCACAAAGTAACAAGGAGACTTGAGAGAAACTCACAGTCAGGCTACCATGACTCTCAAACAGGGTGTGAGCTACTCAGCCAGTAAATGGATCCTATCCTGCCTGGGTCAGAAATACTCTCCATTCTAAATCTTACTGTCACATTTTTGTGTGTGTGTGTGCGCGCGTCCGTGTGTTAAGTGTCATATGTCAGGTATTATTTGGAGTCCTTTGGGAAGGAATGATAGGCGAATGAGAGGTCAGGGTGCATTGGAGAGTGATGACAGCGCTGTGATTAGCAGTACGTGCTTAGGAATGGAGAGGGCATGCCAGAGTCTTTTTGAAATGCTCATTCATGGTAAGGAGCAAGGCAAGTGTCGAGGCAGACCAGGGATTGGACAGTTCTAAAACACATTTAGCTATCAGTCAATCACATGACACTCACCTTGTATGCGAAATTTTAATATATTCCTCCAAAAAGAACATCTTCCCTCACACTGGCAAATATTGGAGGCGTAATAATTATAACCGCGATTATGTGGCGTTATAGGTCACCGTTAAGTCTTGGAGCACTTGGTAAGAGAAAAAAAAGAAAGCAAAAGAGGAAAGTAGGGGTGTAATGGTACACAGCTCCCAGTTTGGTATACAACCCGGTTTTGGCATCACCGTACAGAACTACAGAGAAAAAAGAATTGTGCATTTTTGACTTTTAGTTGCTTGTTTTCCTGTCATTTATTTGTACAGTTGTGCAAGTTACAGTTTGCTGTACCTAGTATTGTTTAGAACTACTTGAGATAGCTGCCACAGCCTGCAGTGCATGGCATGGTAGACAGTGAGAAAACATTCACAAAAGTCACATTTTTAAAATGCAACAGGTCAAAATCGGTTACAAAACTGAAAAGCATCTCATGTTATAAAAATACAAAATAAGTACATTAATAAAAAACTATATCCTTTGCGTTAGTATAGATTTAGTTTGTTTCACTTACGGTAGGATGTATTTAACATTCAAAGCTTAACATAACTCGCATAACTCGGTCACCGCTTGTGTACATCTGTAACCGCAGGGGCCTTGGACTGGCTCGTGCGCATAGCATGAGACATATTGAGGCTTCAGCACTTTAAATAAACACTTGAAGCAGGGTCCTCTGCTACTGCATGTGGGCTCATAGCTGTGTAAATGTAAATGCCAATAGGCTCTATAATGTCTTTGGTCCTGTCTACTTTCACATGTAGAGGCTACGTGAAAACAGCGGGGATAAGTTGTAGGACTCCTTTTCTTTAACTGAACTGTGATGATCGGCACAGCTGGGTGATGTCACCTGATACGCATTAGCATGTTTTACGTGGTTGGCTGTGGAATGACGTGTTGCTGTTGTAGTCGACACGGAACCGAAGTTTTCCCACACAGCTGATTCAAAAGAAGAAGGCGGGTCTTCTAGTTCCTGTGTATAATTATTCTTCTACTTATTTATTCATTTTTTTTCATTTTGCTCTTCTTCTTCTTTGTTGTTCTTCTTTTGTTTAATGGCAGCTGGCAAAGTTCCTGATAGGTGCATTACCGCCACCTGGAATGGAGCATAGGTGCTGCTAGTGCGACTGACTTTTCCTTTTTAGATGTATTTGTTGTATGACCAAACGTCCATCTGTACCATGACAGTTTGATACAAATATACGTAGCATTGCACCTCTCAAGGAAAGCCATTCATACAAATAGCAGGAAGGTTTTCATTATATTGATTCTACACATATAGATTTTTTTAAAAACTGGATTATGAACACAAATAACCTCTAGAGTCATTGTTCGAGCTGTTATTTTGTTTCCAAGTTGCCTAATTTTCCTAAACTACCAAGATTACAATATAGATTACATAATAACTAGTATATATGATCCACACCAGATAAAGGTTACTCCTGCAATAGCCAGACTTTGAGACAGGACACTGCACTTGATGCTACATGCCCCAAATGTCTGGAAGCCTCACTATCTCATCTGTGATTTATCTTAAGAGGGTAAATCCTCAAAGATGGCAGACCTTGATCGATATCTGACTGGAACAAGACTGGAAGGAAGGATAATTAGCAGAATAGAAAGAACCCATGAAGAACAGAGAGGTTCTCTCTCCTTCTCCTGTTTCACTTTTGTGTTTTCACTGGCAGGGCCGCAGCCCATCTGGGCGGCACAACACACCCAACACTTGCATAGTAAGCCTAATAGGAAGAGTGATGATGGAGAGGAATGGAACAGATGTGGGGGCACGAGGATTGCTTTGTAAAAAGATTTTATTTTCTAACTAAATGGCTGGACAAAGGAAGTAAATCTAGCTTCATTTAGTTATTTCTAACCTTTCCAAACTATTCTCTATTACCATTGCTGATTCAAGTATATATTATAACAAAATACTAGAGATGGTACTGCTTTATATTAAGGTGCTTGTAATAAGCACTAACAGATGATTAGGTCCTTACAATCACTAATATTAACATACTTATATGGTCGGTAAGACCATATAAGTATTAACAATGGCATAGTAACCCCATCTATTCTTGGATTATAAGAAATAACCATTTGTAATAAAAAAAAAGTTAACAGTTTATACTGCATACTGCTTAATGTTACTGAGGGCCTTATAAGTTATGTATGTTGTTTGTTAGCAATAGGAAGTATTACTTAAGTAACTTCCATTATTTCATTGTTAAACTCCTACTACACTTTGTATTGCTTTATTAGGATCAATACATATTAATTATATTTTTGTTAAGTATGTTCATATTAAGAGTGAGAACATTATTAAGGTTAATTTATCATATATGATGCAGTTTTTGTTGGATTTTTGCAACTCTCCATATTCAATTCAATTATACTTTATTAATGATTATGGAGTGAGAACTAACGTTTACAAATTAAGAATGACTAGGGCTGCATCCAAATGAACATCTGTTAATTGGCAAGGTACTCGGTTTTCAGTTGAGGGATTTAGGGATATATATATATATATATATATTTTTTTTTTTTTTCCTCACAGCACTTGAGTTGAACTACTAAATTGATTTAATAGAAGTCTCTCCCACTCTCAGCAGTGAATGTCACGCTTCTGCTCATTGATTGATGATTATAATTTAAAATAGATAGGGAGTCACATGGGACATCTGTGGTTAAATGTACAGTTATTGGCGACAAAAAAAGAAAAGCAGACAATCCCAAT
>CAAKHG010028447.1:0-10368 GCA_901007715.1 Dactylopterus volitans
CCCCTTGAGCGTTGTTTGTGTACACGCCAGTAGGTGTGCTTGAGTGCGTTTCTCGATACAGTATATTTATATGTTCTTTGTGTGTGTGTGTGTAAGAGAGGGGTGTGTGTGTGTGTGTGTGTGTGTGTGTGTGTGTGTGTGTGTGTGTGTGTGTGTGCGCGTGTGTCATTATCACAGAGATGGTGTCCTGATGCACAAAGACACGGCTGACATGAAGGACGGATGAGTGTCGCATGATGTCAGGAGACAAAGCAGCCGCGCACCTTTCATCACAAAAATGAATCTATGCAGAAGAGACGCTGAACAAGCTGATCCATCTGCAAATGTGGGATTTTTAGTCTCAGTAAACGTCTTTGCCGATGCAGCTCCGGCGCAGCAGCAGCTCTGGTCACCGGGGGCCTCTCAAAGTGGGTCTTAGGACCCTGCGTGGACCCTTAAGGCTCCTGGACCGTCTTTCATGCGACCTCAACAAAGTGAATAGTTGAGCAGACTGTTTTTTTGCGTTTCTTCCTTTTGCGACTGTGCCTATCACAAGTTGATGATGTCATACGTCACGGTAGACACATTTATTGTACGAGATGGCTCCTCTCAGTGAAGCCAGAAAACTGGCCGCTCTCCTGCCCCCCAGTGGCTGCTGATTGGGTCATCGAAGCGTCACATGTCAGCAATGTCTGACGGGGGTGTGGTGTCACCGAGGGAGCAGATGTAGAACCGTCCTTGGTTCTGGCTGAAGAGCAGCGCGTTGGTGCGTCCAGCCGCCGCCCTGCCTGGTCCCAGCCTCCACACCACGGCGGCGCCATGTCACTCACACGTGGAGGTCATGGCGCGGCGGTAGCGATGGCCGCCAGCAACAGGAGGTCATCCAGGGAAGGTTCTAGCAGAGCTGAACATCCTCCGATCTTCTCAGTGGTGACGTTGAGTCATGATTGTGTGATTCCTCCCGCCGGAGGGAGGTTTACGTGTTTGAGGTTTACGTGGAAGCAGCGGCGCCTCCTGCAACCTCCAGGTCCCCCAGCCCATTCCCTGCTCTCCTGCTGATTGGCTGAGGGACGGCGCCGCGCCGTGATGCTGCTCAGCTGCCGTCTCATTCATGGCAGCAGTTTCCGAACAGAGCGATCGGCGCCGATCGGACCCGCTCTCGCCGGGTTCAGCTGCTCGGAGCGCCGCAGCACGCGCCAGCAAATCGGCACGCCAGTGCAGATGCCAGCTGACAGGATGCGACTGATCATCACCATCACCGGCCAGATGAATCAATCATCAAAATCATTAGTTGGCACTGATTTAATCTTTCCCATGGAGAGACTTGGAATTGTGCTAAAAGATTATTGTTACAGCTGACATGATTGGTCAGATATGATTGATGACATCTTTGGTGGAAAGAGATGACTCAGTACTGTCAATACTGCATATATGATATGTGGTTATGTGCTCATGCTGAGTCACATGACATTTCATGTGCGACAAATGTGCAGCAGCTGTGTGAGCCAATCAGGACGCAGAATTAAGATTTCACCAGGAGTTACAATGGAATGACAGAGCGAACTCGGCACGTGGCAGAAGTTTGCCTCGAAAGATTTCTAACAGAAGTTTTGTGTTTTAGCCCAAACTATTATGCTTTCCCAAACAACAACACTGAGATTGTATTTCTAAGCAGTTCCTGAGTGCGTGCGTGCGTTCAGCGTGCGTGCGTGCGAGCATACGTGTGTGCGTGTGCCTGTGTGTGTGTGCATGCGTGCCTGCGTGTGTATGCGCGTGTGCCTGCGTGTGTATGCGTGTGTGCGTGCGTGCGTGCGTGTGCCTGTGTGTGTGCATGCGTGTGCGTGTGTGCCTGCGTGTGTGTGCGTGCGTGCGTGCGTGTGCCTGCGTGTGTGTGCATGCGTGCATGCGGCTGCGTGTGTATGCGTGTGTGCCTGCGTGTGTATGCGTGTGTGCGTGCGTGCGTGCGAGCATACATGCGTGCGTGTGCCTGTGTGTATGCGTGCGTTTGTGTGCCTGCGTGTGTGTGCGTGCGCCTCCGTGTGTATGCGTGCGTGCCTGCGTGCGTGCGTGTGTATGCGTGTGATGCTGATTGTGCTTTGTTACCAGAAATCCTTAAGCATTTCTGGCAGAAATACTTTTAGGAAAACCTTTTCCACTGGGTTTGTTTGTCTACCGTCTTTCTGATGATCTTCTTGTCTTGTCTGGTCCTCCTCGTCTGTGGTGGCAGACGCCTCCCAGGTGTTATGACCCAGCAGATGCAGAACCTGCAGTTGTCCCAGACCAGGAAGTGCCCTGGTGGGCCGGCCTCCCCAAGTGCCGCCAAGCGCCTCTATCGAAACCTGTCTGAGAAGCTGCGAGGAAGCACCTCCTCCTTCGAAGATGCCTACTTCTTTGGAAAAACGGACCGCCTCCGCAAGACCTCGGTGAGCTCAACTGTCTGTCTGTTTCTGCATCACGCAGGCGGTTTTTGAAATGATGACGATTAACGGCGATCAGGTGACGATGTCATAAACGGTGACAGCACTAACAGGAGCAGCAGGCCGCTCTCATCATCATCGTCATCGTCATCATCATCTCCGCTGTGCCGTGATCTGCTGGTGATGTGATCAATTCTTACTTTGATGTTACACAGACAGACGTCTGTGTTGAGGGGAAACCCTGTTGGTCTGGTGGCGTCTCAGACCGAAGGACCAATCACGTTCTTGCTTTGCATTTCACTGATTCAGCGCTGTGCTCTTATTGAGCCGCGGCGCCGCAGCCTGCGGCAGTGTGACATCATCGGCGCTGCCTTGCTCGAGGATGTGTGGTTTCTCGCCCTTCATCACCTCCTCCGCCGCCGCCATGGCGCCCTGCCGGCTGCCCTGTGAAACAGTTGGTCAGTGGGAATCATCGAGTGCGGCGGTGGTGGCGGGTCAGACCGCAGCGCCTTCATGGCGCTCGCCGCCAGCTCGCTGACATTTGCAGACCAATCCCAACATGAAAGGAAGAGGCGGGGGGACAGGGGGCGGGGGGACGGGGGGGGGGGGGGCAGGGGCCACGTCTGCTGTTGATTTGCTAGCTGTACTTATAATTACAGTTATGACATGATAGAACATTTGAAATCAAAGGTCATGTTTGTGGAAACCAGCAAAAAGTGTGTAATTAAGATGGATATGGGTGAGTTAGCTTAGAGTCAGATAGAGTGTAGCTAAGTTATGTGTAGCTTAGTTAGGTGTAGCTGTAGCGGTCACAGTGACGCAGCAGCTGCAGTGACGCAGCGGTTGCAGTGACGGAGAGGACGCAGTGACACAGTAGCTGCAGTGCTGGTTGCTCCAATTGCTGCTGGTTGCTGGCGGTCTCTGCAGTCGCTGGTGGTTGCTGCTGGTTGCTGGCGGTTGCTGGCGCCCGCTGGCGGTTGCTATGGTTGCTGGCGGTTGCTGCTGGTTGCTGTGGTTGCTGCAGTTGCTGGCGGTTGCTATGGTTGCTGGCGGTTGCTGCTGGTTGCTATGGTTGCTGCAGTTGCTGGCGGTTGCTGGCGGTTGCTATGGTTGCTGCTAGTTGCTATGGTTGCTGCTGGTTGCTGCAGTTGCTGGCGGTTGCTATGGTTGCTATGGTTGCTGGCGGTTGCTATGGTTGCTGCTGGTTGCTATGGTTGCTGCTGGTGGATGCAGCTGCTGGCGGCCGCTGGCAGCTGCAGGACTGTCGCGTCCCTCCCTGCCTGTTTGTGGCATTCAGGTCTTCAGCAGATGCAGCGGTGAGAACACACACGTGAACAAATGAAGAGGTTCCTTTCCTGGCTGCTGATGAGAGGCTGAGTCTCCAGGGGGGCGGGGCCAGAGCAGCCTTTGTCATGTGACTGATAATTACCAGACCGTGTTGGTGAGAGTGCCCCCTTGTGGAGGGTCTCATGTAGGGGTCTCCAGGTGTCTGCAGAGGTCGTAGTCACCAGACTCCCAACTTAACATTTCTAGAAGCTCGGGAGTGTTTTAGGAGCATGGTGGAGGCGGCTGCTGGGACGCCTCCTTCTAAAAGGCCTGATTGACCGGTGGAGGAACGCGTGACGGCCGCCAGAGGAGCCGATGGACCTGATGGACCTGATGGACCTGATGGACCTGATGGACCTGATGGACCCGCCGCCGGACCCACACACGCCATGTTGTTGTCACCGCCGGCCAGGACGTATACTGAGCGCTTGTTCTCTCCTCCAGACGATGCAGGGCAGCGACTGCATCTTCGAGGCGGTCGAGCAGCAGGACCTGGACACGGTCCAGATTCTGCTCTACCAGTTCTCGGTCGAGGAGCTGGACCTCAACACGCCCAACAGCCAGGGCCTGACGCCGCTGGACATCGCCATCATGACCAACAACACGCCCATCGCCAAGCTGCTGCTGAAGGCCGGCGGCAAGGAGAGCCCGCACTGTGAGTACGGCCACCATGGCAGCCCCGCGTGTGTGTGTGTGTGTGCGTGTGTGTGTGTGCGTGCGTGCGTGCGTGCGTGCGTGCGTGCGTGCGTGCGTGTGTGTGTGTGTGAGAATAGCCGGAGTGATGTGCATAATACAGAGGGTGTATTTGTGTCTGCAGCCCAGTCTGGGTCTCCTCTACCTGGACCCCCCTCATCCTGCAGTGCCACACACACACACACACACACACACACACACACACACGCCACCATCAGTCCCCCTGTTGTGCTACATAAACCCTCCAAAGACAGGTGGTTCTTACCTTACTACCAGGCCACACTGCCTGTGTGTGTGTGTGTGTGTGTGTGTGTGTGTGTGTGTGTGTGTGTGTGTGTGTGTGTGTGTGTGTGTGTGTGTGTGTGTGTGTGTGAGGGGGAATGAAACAGTGGCCACTTTACAGCCAGCCGGTTCTCCTGCGTGACTCCCGCCGAAAAGCTCTAACAAGGTTTGTCGTTTAATGGTTTAACTTTTCCAATGATGCATGTAACGCCGGGGCAATTACAGCTAAGTGATTTATTGTGCCGCTGGGCCGCGGCGGCGAGGGCTCTCCAAACAGCGGCCGGACTCTGGGCGGCGGTACAATCCCATCCTTGTAAACAAACACAGAGTAAACATTGCCGCCGTTTTCCCTCCTGGGGCCTGCTGCTCTCTGTTTATGTCATTCCTCAAGTGCCAAGTAAATCAGTCAGCCCAGGCCTGACAAGCAGGGTGTGTGTGTGTGTGTGTGCGTGTGTGTGTTAGCATGTCCATCCCGAGCTGATGAACGCTGGTGTTCATGAGTGTATTTAGGAAGAAAAGGTCAATTAAAAAGCAAAGATTTGGGATTGAATGTAGAGAACCAGTCAGTCGATCAGGTTCTCATGTGAAGAGCTTTTCCAGACGTGAAGATGATAGTCGCGTGGAGCCCAGTCATGAGGGTGAAGCCTGGACCACTGCTGACCTCATTCAGCTACTTTAGCTACCCTCATGAACCAGAGACGACGTATGAGACTCAATCACTGTTGAACTTTTGTCTTAAGATTCATTCACACGTTGATATTTAATTTCTGAGCTGTTGCTTTTATCTCGAGTATTTTCGCGCATCATGAATCTTCCACCAAATGTCACAGACAAGGTCGATTTTTCCGAGCTTTCACACCGTGACTAAATGCATCCAGCAGTCACGCTGTGCACAACACACGTCACCGACGCGTCCCAATGACAGTGGTGGACCGTTCGAAGCTCTGCAACAGCTGGCCTCAGACGTTCAGACGCTAGTTGGTCCTCTGCCTCGAATGCAGCGCGAGCATCTCTCGAAGCAGAACTAGCGTTCCTTGAATGCAACGCTAGCATCTCTCGGAGCAGAACCAGTGTTCCTTGAATGCAACGCTAGCGTCCTTCTCGAACGCAGCGCTAGCGTTCTCCTCCAGATTTTGATCTCAAATATGAGGTAATGCAAACATCTGTTGGCCCCGCCCCCCGCTGTGTAAAGGTTCAGCACTCCACAGCAAACTCGCAGTTCCCATCATCGATGTTTCCTCTCATTCACACATTTCGGATTCTATTTGACCTTAAAAAGGTTTCAAATCTGAAATGTAAAACACCTTTTTCACTCTTTTAGCTTGAATCTCCAGTCATATAAATGTCGCAATACATGCTGAATAAACTACAAAAATGTTATCAAATTCAATCAAGTTTTCCGTCTGTGAAACAAAACATGACAATCGAGTCGAGCAGAAAAACCTGCGATTTCATGGGACGTTGTGTTTCTGTGTGTGTCTGTATTTTCTGTGTGTGTGTGTGTGTGTGTTAATTTACGAGGCTCCTGGGCGAGGGGGCTGCGGGAGGCGGGTCTGTGTTGAGACGCCTCCCGTCTCTTCAGTCAGACAATGAGCATCTGTGTGAGAGACACGGCCGCCTGTTAATTTACAGCCGTTAATTTAGCCACCGTTAGCGGCGAGCCGGGCTGAACAGGAAGTGACACCTACAATACTTTATCAGTGTGGCCTCCTGTGTTACCAATGGCAACCTCCAGATGGAACAGCTGGAGTGTTCAGGGGTCCAAGCTGCCTTCCGGGTGTTTGGCATCATAAAGGCCAAACCTTTATCGTGGGTTCGATAAATATGAGATAAGAGCTCACACGCCAGGACTCGATGGCATCACAGTCTCAAATTCAGCCAATAAGTGAAGGGCTGCTAGGTGAAGGCAGCCCCACGATGCATCTGCCACGTCTCGAGACTCGTGACCCCTTCAGGGTCCCACCGTCACCATAGCAACATGACGGGGAATCCAGTCCTGTCAGCTGAAGATATGACTGATGTGGTTTGCGTGCGACTGCTACCGTGATGGAGACGTAAAGCGGCGGCCGCCTCACCTGCAGACTTTAGGTGAAGCCAAACGAGGTGAAGCCAAACGAGGTGAAGCCAAACGAGGTGAAGCCAAACGAGCTGCCATGTAGAAAACGCAGCTTGGTTGAACGTGCGCCGCCGTCACGCACAGGCTTCTCTTATCTGACCTCATTCATTAGCGTTTTTCCAAACAGCAGAATGACATTTTTTTGGAATAATAATAATAATATTAATAATCATAATAATAGTCAGAAAACTAAACCAAATCAGCTGCACTAATCCATAAAGCCAAAGACGCTGCCACCTCACTCTAGAGCTCGCGCCGCTCCCTCATTATAAATAAAGCCAGTTACAGAGACCAGCGAAGTTTCTTAACTTCTCTCGACTCCTTGACCCTGAATTATTCATGACTCACACACACGTACGTTTGTCTTCTGTTGGCAGACGAGTCTTTAGTCTTTGAGCTTATATATCTGTTGTTCTGTTCGGTTTCATGTGAAACATCTTCAAATTAATATTTGAACATAAGACATGAGCGTTTGAGAAGTCCACGTGCGTGTGTGTGTGTGCGTGCGTGTGTGTGTGTGTGTGTGTGTGTGTGTGTGTGTGCGCGCACGCGCGTGCGTGCGTGTGTGTGTGTGTGTGTGTGTGTGTGCTGTTACATGTTCAAGTGGCAACACCAATCACAACCGATGACAATCAGCTGCATTCAGAGAAAAGGTCTGACACACACACACACACACACACACACACACACACTCACAATCACAGAGGGGGTCTAATCAGACCCTCATGTGGTCTGCTCCTGTGTCTGGCGCTGAGGTGCCTTCTCCATGCGGCAGCCAGTCCAGCCTCGAGGTGGTTCAGGTCGCTCTACTTGCACACAAAAGCCTAAAATGATATGATGTCATGACCTTCAGTATCGAAGAGCTCAGACTTTCTTTTCACCCTGGGTGGGGTCTGTATGGGTCTGTATGGGTGGGGTCTGTATGGGTGGGGTCTGTATGGGTCTGTATGGGTCTGCATGGGTGGGGTCTGTATGGGTCTGAATGGGTGGGGTCTGTATGGGTCTGTATGGGTGGGGTCTGTATGGGTCTGTATGGGTCTGTATGGGTCTGTATGGGTGGGGTCTGTATGGGTCTGTATGGGTCTGTATGGGTCTGTATGGGTCTGTATGGGTGGGGTCTGTATGGGTGGGGTCTGTATGGGCCTGTATGGGTCTGAATGGGTGGGGTCTGTATGGGTCTGTATGGGTGGGGTCTGTATGGGCCTGTATGGGTCTGTATGGGTGGGGTCTGCATGGGTCTGAATGGGTCCGTATGGGTCTATATGGGTCTGCATGGGTCTGTAGGGGTCTGTATGGGTCTATATGGGTCTGCATGGGTCTGTATGGGTCTGTAGGGGTCTGTAGGGGTCTGTAGGGGTCTGTAGGGGTCTGTAGGGGTCTGTAGGGGTCTGTAGGGGTGCGGTCTGAACAGTTTCAGGGACTGTTTTCACCTCCATGCATCCTGGGTGAAGATGTCTCCCTCCCTCTCTACCTGGAGACTGAAGCTCAGACATGCAGCAGCAGTAGATGACGTGTTCCTGCCTCCCTCTTGGTCCTTCCATGGTCATTCCAGACGCTTCCCATCTTCCCGTCTTGGTGGCCTTGAGGCGCCTGACTCCCCCCACCCGCACCCCCACCGCCGCCCCCGCTCCTCCTCCTCCACTTCTGCTTGCATTTGGCCCCGACCTCTCTGACCTCCACAGAAATGGAACTGCAGCTTCCACACGTCCACCTTCACTTTTCCTTCACATGAAGAAGAGACACAGCTCTTCATGCAGCCCGCGAGGAGCCGCGGTTCTCTGGAGCGACGTGGACGTCCACAAGGCCGCGAGGGGCTGCAGGGTCGGACACGTCCTGCATCACGTGTCAGGAATCACGTGTTCCTGCGGTTCTTCATCATCTCCATTAATGCAGCCTTGAGTGCTCCTCACTCTCTACACACCTCACTCTCGACGCTGCTCACTCTCTACACACCTCACTCTCGACGCCGCTCACTCTCTACACACCTCACTCTCGACGCCGCTCACTCTCTACACACCTCACTCTCCACGCTGCTCACTCTCTACACACTCACTCTCCACGCTGCTCACTCTCTACACACATCACTCTCGACGCCGCTCACTCTCGACGCTCCTCACTCTCGACGCTCCTCACTCTCGACGCTGCTCACTCTCTACACACCTCACTCTCGACGCCGCTCACTCTCCACGCTGCTCACTCTCGACGCTGCTCACTCTCGACGCTGCTCACTCTCGACGCTGCTCACTCTCGACGCTCCTCCCTCTCGACGCCGCTCACTCTCTACGCACCTCACTCTCGACGCTGCTCACTCTCTACACACCTCACTCTCGACGCCGCTCACTCTCCACGCTGCTCACTCTCGACGCTGCTCACTCTCGACGCCGCTCACTCTCTACACACCTCACTCTCTACACACCTCACTCTCGACGCTGCTCACTCTCTACACACCTCACTCTCTACGCAGCTCACTCTCTACACACCTCACTCTCCACGCTGCTCACTCTCTACACACCTCACTCTCCACGCTGCTCACTCTCTACACTCCTCACTCTCGACGCTCCTCACTCTCGACGCTGCTCACTCTCTACACACCTCACTCTCGACGCTCCTCACTCTCGACGCCGCTCACTCTCGACGCCGCTCACTCTCGACGCTCCTCACTCTCGACGCTCCTCACTCTCGACACCGCTCACTCTCTACACACCTCACTCTCTACACACCTCACTCTCCACGCTGCTCACTCTTGACACAGCTGAAGGAGGCATTGTCTTCTGTAATTAATCTTGTTTGACGTGAAGTTTCTTCATTTTCATTGGAGACGTGAAAGACTCAGGAACTCGAAGTCGCGGGGACGCTCGCTCAGCCGCTCGCCTAACGAGGTCTTTTGCCTTGCAGTTGCCAGCGTGGAGAGCCGGGAGGCCCACCTGAGCTCGCTGATGATGGAGGCGGAGCAGCGGGCGGCGGACCTGGCGGCGCAGGCGCAGAGGGACGGCCTCTCGCTGGAGGCCTGCCACAAGGACAAGCAGCTGCGGGCCTGGGAGTGGAGGAGCAAGCTGTACAAGCGCATGAGGACGGGCTTCCAGCACGCTCGTGAGTCGCCGCCACAGGCATGCCCATAGCCACACGCCACCGGCACGCCACCTACACGCAACCCACACGCCACCCACACATAATTCACACGCCACCTACACACCACATACACGCTACCTACATGTCACATACACGCCACCTACACGCCATTCACATGCCAGATACAGGCCACCTACATGTCACATACACGCCACCTACACGCCATTCACATGCCAGATACACGCCACCTACATGTCACATACACGCCACCTACACGCCACCCACATGTCATCCACATGCCACATACTTGCCACCCCCATGCCACCTACACGCCATCCACATGCCACCTACACACCATCCACACGTCACCTACACGCCATCCACATGCCACCTACACGCTACCCACACGCCACCTACACGCCATCCACACGCCACCCACACGCCACCCACACCCCACCCACACGCCACCCACACACCACCCACACG
>CAAKHG010028448.1:1930-15338 GCA_901007715.1 Dactylopterus volitans
AGCGCCGTGAGTGCTCGGGTGTGTTTTTGCTTCCGCTCAAGTTGAATGCAGAGCAGGTGGCACGTGAACTCCTGCTGATTCGAAATGCAAGACAGATTTTTCACACACACAAAATAAAAATCAAGCACTTAAAGGAATCGCAGCTTCCCTGACTGATACAGTAAAACAGGAATAGTAGTTATTTTTTGGGTTGGTTTTTTTTGTATATCATAAAGGGAATGTCATACTTTGTCATATTTATTTTTTGTAGTCAGAGTTGCATCAACAATCATTACGTTGATGCCTCAAACAGTGATGTTGGTCTCTTAAGGAAAACACAATGTTGACATATAGATATTTATGTATGGTAAAAGCGATAAAAACACGATGACACAATTTTATCAAAACTATATGACAAAAATTAATCGGCTATGTTTCCAAATTAGATTGAAAACACTGAAAACGAGCATTCATTTTTGATCAGTGTTCTGCAGCGAAGGAATCTGAGTGTGTTAAAGTGGTTAGCATGCAAGACGTTTATTTTAATCCAAATTTTCATTTTTACGGCCTAAAGTCTGATATGTGTGTATTCCTGAGTTATACTTCTAATGTAAGAGATGTGTTAAGAAATTTCCCATAGAAATGAACTGGACTTGACGAGACTGACTTAAATATGTATGTTTATAATTCTCTGTTGTCTATTTCTGATCAGACGCCCAAAACTAAAATCAACCAATATTTAGCTACGGTCCCTGACGGCGGGCCTCACTCCCATGGTTCTGTTGTTGCTGCTTAGACACATCTGCAAAACCAAATTTATTCCCTCACTTTTTACATAAATAAAGGTAACTAATAAAGGCATCTAACACACGACAGTGCTTTTTTTTTTTTTTTAAACTGCCTGGGTAATAACGGAGCCCACAGCAGCACAGATGTGCTTTAATAGTTTTTGGACAATAGCGCAGCACCGGGGCACACGCGTGATATCAATCTACATTTTTAGATGCAGCAATTTACTCATCGTTGGTTTTTGGTCTCTTCTTGGAATTTTTTGTCGAGAGGATCCACGATTTGTTTAATGACGTTTGTCTGAACTCGCGCACGGACATCATCATCATCATCATCATCGTGGTACAACCACCTCGGGAAACACACACACCTCCACAGCCGCCCCGCTCTGGAGCCCGGACTCCTCCGGTTCCTCCATAATAACATGATTCATACATTTGATATGGCCCAGATAGATCATGAAGACACATTATGTCCCATTCCTCAAGCGAAAGCATTATTATGCCGCGTTGCCGTCGCTGCTGCTGCTCCCGCCGCTGCTCCTGCCGCTGCTGTTGTTGTCGTAGTCGTCGTCGTTTGTGGCGCTGCTGGTGTGTTGGTGCGGCGGTCACACTATTTTTCTTTTCCAGGTGAACCGTGGCGGCGAGATTGGCCGGGGCAACAGAAAGAGAAATCACACCGGAGAGGAAGGGAAATCGGATCAGCGAGCACAATAAAGCAGCAACTCTGAGGAAAATGACCTGGGAAGCAAGCCATATGCCCACCTCTCATGCTGTGTTTGTGTGTGTGCGCGTGCCTGTGTGTGTGTGTGTGTGTGTGTGTTAGCGGAATATATTTTAGGGAAAGAGGGACTGTGATACATATAACTGCAGGCTGTCGTTTTGTTTGCTCACTCTCGTGGTGAAATGGAGGACATACATCGTCTCTTATTGCCTAAAAACAGGAAAGAAAGACGAAGAGAAGAAGGAAGGTGGGAGTTGGGAGTGGGGGGGGGGGTGTTGGGGGGGTGGGCGCGCAATGCAGTTCCAGTCACCCTTGGGTGTGGCGTGGCACTGGTCACTCAGGGAGTGTGTTGCGCGAGACACGCGGTCCAGATGGATCACATCAATCCCACCCACTCAAACCCTCTGTTGTACTGTATTTTCTTCCTCTACTCTACCTCTTTCTCTCCCCCCTCCAGCTCTTCAGTCCACCACACTATAAGAGCCCCCCCCCACACACACACACACACACACACATACACAGACAAACAACCCCCTTATTCACCTTTACTTAATGACTCTTCAGTCGATCCACTCTCTCCTCATTCTCCTCCTAAAATCTTTTCGTCTGCGTTTCCCTTTCTCGGTCTCTCCACCTTCCATTTTCACTCTCACGTCCTCTCCCACCTCCTTCCCATCGCTTTCACAGCAAAATGTACATTTTAAGTTCTTTGTAGACGATATCGATATCAACTTGAGTCACTCGCCTCTCTCATTTTGTTTTTTCATGTTTTTTATTTACTTTTCTCCTCTACTTTCTATTCTTTTCTCTGTCCTTATATTTTTTTTTGCTGTGTACAATTTCCTTTATGTTAGCATATTCAAAACACACTTGCATCTTATATAAAATATCAACATGATTAGAAATTACATAAAACATTAAACAACATTTAATAACATTTAAGTGCAATTCACATGTCTCCGTCCTGGTCTCGCTGCTGCGGGTCTCCCACTTGCCAGCGAGCAAGTCACTACTGCCACCTTGTGGGGGCTGCTGGAACGGCAGACGTGAGGCGCGCAACACTGACGCAGATGAAGATGAAATGTGGAGGCAATTTGTGCCAATGAACAACGCAGATTAGGAGTTGGTCTCGATGATGGGTGTTTATTTGAACGTAGATTTGAATTTATTAAACAGTGACATTAAGTATTTACTCATACGGCCGAGCGGGCGCGGGCCAGCGCGGGATTCACGCTTGATCTGCACTGAACGGCGTCGACGTCTCCAGACGACCCGAGCCAACATCCAAAATTGGTAAACCGCACTTTCAGTGTGATGGTTTTGTGAGAGTAAAAAGAACAATGTGAATGAAGCAGATGAAATGTAAAAGAAAACAAAACAAAACAACAACAAAAAAATGCAGCTTGACCAGATTACAAACCTCCATCGAGGTCTCACTTGCTTTTTTGCGTCACTTTTAGCCACTCCTCGTGGTCACCGCCTGCAGCTGGAATCTGCCCAGGCGTGAACATTTTGTCGTCTTCATAAACGACTGAGTAAACTCTCATCTAAATGTGATGTGCAGAAAGATAAGGAGGAGGCAGAAGCCCAAGAACTATAAGTGCTATGAGTTAAGCCTCGCTTTATTTCTTCAATTGTTTGCCGTCTATGGTTCATTCTGCCCCCCACGGGGGTTTAGGAACACACCCTCCTCCTCCTCCAGTCACAGGTCCAATGCAAATCATCCATGTAAACACATATGCAGGTCAACCGCGCCTTCAAAGATCACGGCGATTGGCCGGCACTCTAACTTTCCCCTTGCACATTCTCCCCCTCTTTCATTCCGCACAACGTGTCCTTTCTTTCCCTCATTCAATATTCAGTCTGTCCCCTCTCAGCCTTCCTGTTGGGGGGGGGGGTGGAAAAAAAAAAATAACAAACCCTGAAATAATAGCTTAAACTGAAGTATTACTTTAATACTTCAATAGAAATAACCTGGTTCCAATATTTTGAAAGGAGCAGGGCTCAGTTGCCCGAGGCTACACTGTAATGTGTGAGTGGAAGTATATGGGCTGTCACTTCAGATTAGAGAGCAGCCTCGGTGTGCCTTTGACGGAGAGGCAACAGGGGTAATATGAGGTGGAAGGGATTACAGTTCATAAAAATCACATGTGAATGGAGATAGCCAACAATGAAAGATGTCACGTTCAGCAGGGGCTTGTTTTACACAAATTGAGCCTGAATTACATGTGTGTGAGCACGCGTGTGTGTATGTGTGTGCGCGCGCGCGCGTGTGTCCATTTCCAAATACCACATGTGATCAGTTTGCACTCATTAAATCATTTGAATTATATATTTTCAAAGGGTTTGTTTCTAATTTTGCCAATATTTTCGCAAAGTTGTTTTTTTTTTTTTTTTTTTTTTTTTTGACCATCAAAGCGAGATCCACACGTGGGTTCAGTGAATCATATTCCTAATCTGGCAAAAGGCAAATGGATGAGTCTAATGCTGGATTTTTTTTTCAGTATATATAGGGAAGTGCTTAAAGTACGCCAAAATTCTGCAATGAAAACCAAAATAAAACCAACGATGAGATACAGTCAGCTTATAAAGGCACATTAAAAAGACATTTGGAAACATTAAAAATCCGTAAAACAACACTCTAAAAACTAATTAACTGAAAAGCCCTCAGTCATGCCTTCCAGGGGGAAAAAAAAAATGTAACTGCTCTTATTCGCTGCTAAATGGCCTCAACTACAAAACAGACAGAAAAAGGGACATCCTGTATTTACATTTTTTTGTACAATGTAATATTAATATTAAAAAAAAAGAATCTTATTTACATAGCAGTTTACACACAAGGCAAATGTCAAAGTGCTGCACAGATTCAAAAACATTAAAAGATACATTGAGAAAAGAAGCAAAATGCTACATAAAACATGTATTAAAAGGTACATTAAAAGCAAATATCAAAGGTGCTACACACCACAGAATTTAGAAAGCAAGGAAAAACATAAATTAAAGGATACATTAAAAGGAAATAGAAGGCCCCTTAATTTGCTTCCCTCAACAGAAAAGTCGTGTCCACCTTAAAAAAATTACAAAGCAGCATAATACACACTTACAATCCACCATTTATGTCAGTAGCACCATATTTAACTCTCTCCTGTCTGTTTTCCTGGGAGAATCATGCAGCAGCTGCAATCAGTGGGAAATCCTCTCTTAGATTATTGCTCAACAGTTCAGTGAAGTGCATAAATTCAAAAAAAAAAACAACAACAAAAAAATACGATTGCTATACTCACTTCTCATTTTTAGCAGAAATATCATTGGAACAAAGATGCCAGTTTGGGCAAAGTGTGCACACCACAAGGCACACAGCTGCTGTTAACTTCACACGACCAAAAGTTAAAACTAACGCCATCAAATGGACAGTCTTATATAGAACGTATCAGTGGTGTCAATTATTAAATTGTATATCTAAAACAAATTGTACAATTCAGTTTAAACAATCATTAAGGCGGCATCTATTCATACAAGTAGTGCATGAAGTATAATAATCAAATGTAATATGGGTACTCATATAGATGTGTAGACAGATGTATATGTACGTGTGTATGTGTACGTATATTAGTGTGTGTATAGATATGTATATGTGGGCTTATATATTATATATGTATACATGTTATATATGTATGCAATACACTTATGAAGTGTGTGGTGAAACATGATTGGAATATATCTATGATGAGTTATATATTACATATGTGGCTCGTATGTTATAAAGTATTGTACTATTTTACGTGTATTTTAAATGATGTGTTGTAAATTATTATAGGTTATTGTATGTTATCAATAACAGCTGTTATTTATAGAACAATATAACTGCTATGTGATGTGTTTTTTGAGTTATTTTTTTGTGATTTTATGAATGTATGATTTTCCATCTCGGCCCGCAGGGAGAACAGAACAGTAACATTACTGTCGTACTGCATTTTACAAATCTGTTGTTTACAAACTCTAACTATCATGTAGTTAAATTATACTGCGACATGCTCAATGTTTCAACATTCTTTTCCCACATTTTACTAATTTGCTTGCCCCACTGGTTCATTGGCTTCTTTTGCAGTCCGGAATTAAGAAAGTGGAAATTTAATTAAAGCCAGACAGGAAGCTGCACCTCTTTTAACTTCTGCTGTTGCATTCTACAAGAATTTGGGTGTAAGTACAAGGCAAAAATGTACTTACATTCTAAAGGAAATAACTGACTACTGGTACAACGTTATTAGAACAGCATCAAGTCAATGTGGCTCCTTTCAGTTCATCAGTTTGTGCTTATCTGTTTTTTTCATAGACTCAAGTCCTGCAAAAATAGTTTAACTTGTAAGTCCGTACACACGTTCTCCTTCCTCCAGGTCATCGGTATCTCAAGGATGCCGCTAACTAGACAAGTTTAACTTGCACAAGTGATTTAACGTATTTTGATCTGAATATCCAATCATGAGTGCCGGTCGGCAGCAGCTCTCACACACATCACCGGTGGATTACTGAAGAAAAAGTTGATGGTGTGTTCAGTAAAAAGCTGTTTTGTTTTTTTGTCCTTTTGTGAAACCTCAGTTAGTTTTAACCTTTCTATTTTTATTTTTTTTTTACAGTTTTGTGATGTGATTATTTGAAATTTGATTTATTGCTGTGATTTATTGTTGTCATTTATCATTTCTGCTCTGCTCTGTTCATGAGTTCAACGGAATTTGTGACTGTGTGAACTTCAGTGAAAGTCACAGTAATTTTTTTTCCCAAACTTAATCAGTTAACTCTCTGCATTTGACCCGTCTGTGTGTTGAACACACACTGCACACTTGTGTGATGAGCTCACACACGCCAACACACAGCTTAAATCTGGGGGGTGCCTTGCGCTGTGCCCCCTCACCCGCAATTTTTTCCTGCGGGCACAAGAGACCGAACCGGCAACTTTTCGGTACCAACCCGCCTCTCTTAACCTTAAACTCTTAGACGACAACCTGTGGCCACCAATTTGTCGCGCTGACGCTGAGAGATTAATTTTTAGCTGTATCATCCCGTGTTCTGGCGTTTCGCCTCAATACATGATGTAAAATTGTGAGGTGCACATACATATTGAGACCACTGGAGAGCAGTGTTCAGCTGTGACAGAGACTTGTAAAAGCACGAGGCATTCAGGAGCACAATCAGCCTAGCAACTGATATCCGGCAGAACAGCACCACGGGACTCGTAAAGCTCTCTTTTCATTGTTTGCATTGGATCAAATAAAATTGCAAGATTCTCTGGCATGCGTGTGTGTGTGTTTGTGTGTGTGTGTGTGTGAGAGACATTTTTTCAAATTTCTCTTGTTTCAGCTGCAAAAAAAGGTTACTTGATTTTGACAGTGTGTGGCCACTTTAGCAAAATGCGAATTGTTCTTGTTGTTGTTGAGCTTCTGAAACCTCGCATTTGAACACCCCACAGTTCTTTCCTGTGATCTAGGGGGCCGACATGAAGCACCACAAATTTAGCATTAAAGTTAAAGTTTTCTGAGACCAGATCTAAACAAGGCTTTCTCCCACCCAGGACAGTGGGAGCTGCACTGAATTCAAAGCACAATAAAGCGTGCGAGTAATCAAGGCTCTGGATGCTTCTGTGTGGGCTGGAAATAACTGCTGGATCAGTTATGGAGTGAAATGCTTTCGAATGTACTGTAGATATTATAAATATAGGCTGTGCTTTATCTCACAGCTAATTTCATTTGATGAGGTTTCAAAACCACACGGTCTCAGACAATAAGCCTTTATTAAGAATTACAGGGAATTAGGCAGTTATTTGGGGGGAACATTGCGCAAGATACATGGATCAGCCATATCATCACATTTACTGGTTATGCTTACTACATGCTTACTATAGAATTTAATGCAGCAGCCCGACTATAATTTCTTCCTTCAGGAGCAGACAGAGCATGAAATATACCAAACTAGTATCATAGGACATCTAAGCATTAAAAAAAAAAAAAAAGCCTATTCAGATACACAATCAGCCATAACATTATGACCAGTGCAAGTTTACCATAGAACATAATGCAATAAAATTATCACTTCAGGATGTTTGAGCGATGTGTTGACATATTTTAATGGTTTCATAATTTGTGACGCTGTTTAACTTATAGTAAGTGTCGTTCCTAATATTTTTGGTCACCCCACTCATATGCATTAGGGTGTCAACTAGTGGCTATTTGTTAAAAAAAAAAAAGTGAAAATGGCATAAAGCCTAACCTGCTAACTTCAAAGTGCAATATTTCATTTTATTCTATTCCCATGGAACCAAATCACAGACTGACATAAGAGACGAGCGTGTTTCAGCCATGCTGAAGGGCACGATATTCATAAATTGTAAAAAATTACTTTCTTTAGAACTCACAGCTGAGTTAAAAAAAATATTAGACAGGCTAACATAATCATAACACGAATCATTCTTAGCTGTTTTCTCTTTTTCTTTCTGTCGTCATACGATGACAATGTGAGCTACATTTATTAAAACGCTTCACTCGAATCCTCCCCTCGAAAGAAAAAAAAAGAAGGAACATGAATAATAAATATAAATAATAGAATAAATAATGAAGTGAGGTTGTCCGAGAGACCGTGAAGGCATCCTCGGCTTCCGACAGGCGTCCTGTCAATCATGAACGCGCGTTGGTCACCTGACCCGAAACCCCGGGTCACGTGACCGCTACTCCATCCTCGCCATTTTGAAATGTGCTAGACAGAGGCCACTTTTTTTTTTTTATGGCTGACGAATAAAAGTGCACCGTTTTATGCGTTAAGGACAAAGAGCGCGGAGCCTTTTTTTTTCCTCTCTCCCCCCCGCCCTCCACCCCGGAGTCAGTGAGTATATTCCACACACACGCACGTCCACGCGCTCCTTGCGTCACTCGTGAAGCCGAGCGGGTCGTTTTGCGCGTTCACGGTCGCGTTCGAACCGGAGAGACTCGCGTGTCTTGTGTGCGTGCGGGCGGCTAACGGCTAAGCTAGCCGGGGGAGCTAACAGCGCCCGTGTGTCCACCTCTGGAAACTTCACGTCCCCCCCCCCGAAACCTCCTTCTTCTCCCCCCATCTTCTTCATCGTCTTCGTCTCGCGTCAGCTAAAAGTCGTCGCCCCCCGAGCTTCAGCCGCCTTTTGTCCGCTGTTTTGAGTCTGTGGGACCACTCGGGATTCCTCGCTCGACTTTGTGTCATCATGCGAAGGAAAAGGCATGAAATATTTTTAGGTCCCGAAATAACAGCTGGTCCCCTGAGTCTGGGAGGGGGGGTGGTGGCGGGGGGGTCACGTCCGGCAAAAGGTCAAACACAGCTGAAATACATGGAAGTTGTGAATGTACCACAAGCAGGCCATGTTTATCTCTGTTTCTAGGTGTCCACCAGTTGATTATTTGGATATTTCCTGGAAGATCTTAATTGCATTGGTCTTAAATTGTAATAGCTTATTGATTTATTATTCAAAAAGGGCTGATTTAATATCAGGTTAGACTGCACTGTGAAGCCAGGTGAGGTCCGGCGTTGCTGTGGCGCCGCGGCCCCTCCCTCCGCGTGTCCAGCTGCTGTGGTCACCTACAAGCAGAAGTGGGAGAAAGAGGAACATTATTTGTGGTTAGAGAGTGGAAAAAGGAGGAGAAAAAAAAGAGGAAAGTGTGGGAGATGAAAGGAATGTTACACCAGTTCTGTTTTTTTTTTCCCAGTGTGTAAGCAGATGTGTAAAGTGTGTGTGTGTGTGTGTGTATTTGCGGTGACGCTTATCATGAATGAGTCAAGATATCTCACCCCTTTCCTTTTCCCTCCAAAGTAGCCCGTCTTATCGCCAGAACCCTGCTGAGGTCCACTGTGTCAATAGCTGCTCTCTCTCTCTCTCTTTCTCTAGCCGGCAAATTAATCCACAGCCAATGCGATAATCACATATTCGAGTAAATATTGAGCAGAAATGCCAAACATCCACTGACTCCAGCCCCGTTTGATGTGAAAATTGCTTGTTTTTTGGGGTTTTTTTTCTGTGTTCTCTTCAGATTTGAGTTTTCAGAGTTTTTCGGTTTAGCACCGTCGGTGGGAGAAAACATCCCCTTTGGCTCTTGCGTTTTAAAGGGAGCCTGTTATGCTCATTTCCAGCTCTGTGTGTTTATTCTGGGTCTCCATGAGAGTCGCTCGGCATGACTCACGGTTCCAAAACAAGTGCTTATTTATCTTGACCCCTCGGTCTTTCGGTTCATCCTTTTGAGTGAAGCAAAACTTTTTTTGCTCTTGTCTCTTGGAGGCCCCCAAAAAAAAGACTGTTTACATGTAATGTGCAGATTAATATCAAGTTAGATAAGCAAATCGCTCTGAAAGTGTTAAAAATCCCTATAATTTGTAGAGGCCATTAATTTGATATTGAAACTCTGAATTTAATAGTTTATGGTTTATGCCGTTTTGATATTTACTAACAAATAGCCATAAGTCTCCCCCTGATGCATACGAGTGGGATGACCAAAGTATTAGTGAGCGTAACCCAAAACAGTTAAACAGCATCAGATCACAGTTAAAATATGTCAACACCTCTTTCAAACAAATTCAATAAAATAAAAAACATAAAACCCCTTCTGAAGGGGAGATTTTATTGCAAGGCGTTTACATTATATTCAATGGTAAACAAGCAGTGCCCATAATGTTATGATTGATTAGCATATGTCTTGCAGCCATTTATTAGTTTCTTTGAAAATATCCAACTACATTGAACAAAACGGTATCCGTTTACTCTTGCACAGTTTGGCTGTTTGGAATATGATTTTAAGAGTCTGAATCCTGTTTCATTAAATTTTTGTCTGTCATGTGTTTTCCGTTTTTTTTCTGCCAGGTTATGGAGAACAGCAATGGAGCTGTGCTCATCTCGCGCTCCTCCACTGCTTCCTCTTCCTCCTCCACGCCGTCAGAACTTGGGCCCCACTCGCAGTCCCAAATCCTGCAAGCCATTGAGCAGGACGCGTCGCCGAGATGCCAGCAGAAACAGGCCGCCGATTCCCTCATCCAGGTCATCGAGAAGCTCAGCAAAATCGTGGAGAAGCGGCCCCAGCGCCATTGCGCGCTGGCGGGGCAGAAACGAGCGCTCCAGCAGGCTTCCTCTTCGCGTGAGGAGGGACTGAGGGGCAGCAGAGGAGGCTCGCCTCATAAAAAGCTTAGGACGGACTTCAAGGAGGAGGAGAGTCCAGAAGAGGTGCGATTGGACGGCGGCGCGGCTGGCGGCGCGCTCTCCCCGAGCGGCGACAGCAACAACAACAGCCTCACCGCAACGGTGACGGAGGTAGCCGGCAACGCCGTCAGCAGGGACCACAAGCAAACTGTGACGTGCTACCAGTGCAGCCTGTGCCCTCACCTCTCGCCCACGCTGCCTCTGCTGAAAGAGCACCTGAAGCAGCACAACGAGCAACACAGCGACCTCATCCTCATGTGCTCCGAGTGTCACTTCACCTCCAGAGACCAGGGACAGCTGGAGGAGCACGTCAGGATGCACTTTGACAACAGAGGCGACCTGAGGGAGGACCCCTCGCCGTGGGACCACCTCGGCGAGGACAAAGAGCAGGTCCTGGGGAAGCAGCAAGGGGACTGGGCCGAGCACTCTAAGGAGCTGCAGCGCAAGAAGAAGTGGTACAGCTACGAGGAGTATGGGCTATACCGCTGTCTGATTTGCAGCTACGTGTGCAGCCAGCAGCGTATGCTCAAGACCCACGCCTGGAAGCATGCCGGCCTGGTTGACTGCTCCTACCCCATCTTTGAGGACGAGGACGGGGCCTCCACGCGGAGAGAGTCGCTGGCTGTTAACACTGCCGCCACCAGAGAGGAAATAGTCGTCCTCTCGCCAGTTGTCCAAGATAAAAGCCTTCAGAAGCTCCCCACTGCCTTCAAACTCCAGCTGTGCGTGCCGCTGCCAGTTGAGAACAAAAGGGATCAGCAAGTTTCTAATAAGAGCGAAAGTCCGAGATTGGCCGAGGAAGAGGCGGAAAGTGTGTACCCCATCAAAGACCTGAGCTCCGAGGAGCCCATGGTGGAGGTGCAGGTGACAACAGAGGCGGAGCCCGAGCTGGAGATGGACGGTAATCCCGACGGCGCCTCTGTCGCTGACAGCTTGCTGTCGTCGGCTCAGAAGATCATCAACAGCAGTCCGAACAGCGCCGGCCACATCAACGTGATTGTAGAGCGCCTCCCCTCAGCGGAGGATTCAGTCATAGCAACTAATCCACTTCTCCTCAACTCGGACGTGGACGGGGGCCAGAGGTTACTGGATGCTGAGGATGAAGTGCAGGAAAATGTCAGAGTTGCACATCACAGCGAGGGGAAGGAGGAGCTGGCATTTGACTGTGGCGCTGAAAGCATCACTGACAGCCCAGATGTTAAATCCTCCGCTGTTGTAAGCAGCGACTCCCCTCGGGATGAAAACATTCCCCCGGCTGGCCGCAAGAGAACCCACTCCGAGTCTCTCCGTCTTCACTCATTGGCTGCTGAGGCCTTGGTCGCCATGCCTATGAGAACGCCCGAGCTCTCCCCCTCCAACTCCATGGTGAGTCTGAAGACCATGACCCCCCAGTCGCAGAGTCCAAATGCGGGCCAGACAGTGGTGGAAGTATCTGCAGCAGGACAGCAGGCTTCGGAGGTGGGGACAAGAGCTGCCTTGTTGGACTTGGAGCTTCACAGCAAAGGCGGGGAAGCCGGTTTGGGGTCTCTGGGTCTCGGGGAGGTTGACGACGAGGGTCCTGCTGCCAAAGCTGGCATCAGCATGTCTCTGCTCACCGTGATTGAAAGGCTGAGAGAGCGTTCGGATCAGAATGCTTCGGATGAGGATATCTTAAAAGAGCTACAGGATAACGCACAGTTCCAAAACGGCGCCGTGGTCGCCGGGAAGGGAGCGGGAAGCTACGTGTGCAGCGTGCCAGGAATGGACGGGCTGGTCGCCTCCCAAGATGGAGGACTGGTGGACTACATCCCCGGCAGCGAAAGGCCCTACCGGTGCCGCCTCTGTCACTACAGCAGCGGGAATAAGGGCTACATCAAGCAGCACCTGCGGGTGCACAGGCAGAGGCAGCCGTACCAGTGCCCCATCTGCGAGCACATCGCCTCAGACAGCAAGGACCTGGAGAGCCACATGATCCACCACTGCAAGACCAGGATGTACCAGTGCAGACACTGCCCCGACGCCTTCCACTACAAGGTGAGGTGATGTTCATGTGCAGCATTTTTTTTTTTTTTTTTTTTGGAAATCGAATTTTGAATTAATTGAAAACCGAAATGTACAATTTGGAATCAGCTGGTGTGCTCTGGAGATTCTGAAGCCGAAGCGTGGGTCTTCGTCATGGTGGCTGTTCCTCAGTTAATATTATACTGGCAGCGCGTTGCTTTGTTGCCTCAGGCTCACTTTCCAATGGAACCTGCCCCCCCCTCCCTCCCCCCAAGTACCACCAAGGTAGAGAAGTATTTCATAAATGCAAAAGCCATCGCTCATGCATTCCAATTTTTCCATTTTTAGACAAGTCTCCTTTGTTGAAAAGGACTGGGACTTAAATCAGTATTCAGCATTCAGTATGATAAAAACAATACAATAATCCTATAACACAGCATAGACACTAATCAAGCATAACATTAGGACCGCTGCATGTTTACATACAATAATGCAACAGTCCGGCAATAAATTCTCTCTGGTTTATACTGAGAGGTGTCCATAACCTTTTGGTCGTCCCACTGAAATGCATTAGGCTAACAAGATGTTAGGGACCCCTCTCAGTGTAGCCCAGTGCAGTTCAACAGCATCGCAAATTACAGCCTTAATAACAATCGTGAAAATATGTCAACACCTCTGTCAAGCATATTAAAACAAAATTCAACATGAAGCGCCACCTAAAGGGAGAATTCATTGTAC
>CAAKHG010028449.1:0-12491 GCA_901007715.1 Dactylopterus volitans
AATAGTATATGTTTACACTCAGAGCGTGAATTGCCTGAACAGAAGAGAATAATAGGATAATATCAATGAAGCATATATTACATACTGAGCATCAGGAACATTCAAATGTTGTAACTGAAGCCAACAGGAATAAATATGTCTTTAAACAGAGAAACTTAAGTGATGATTTTTTTTTTTCCCCTAGATGAAAACATTTCTTGTACATTCCTTTGTAAGGTATTTTTATTCACCAGTTTGTTATCACACAGACACTTGAGAGGCTTTTGAATGAGGTAATCAAAAGGTTGTTTCTAAAAATGTCAGTGTCGGCTATTTAAGCCTTACAGGAAGCTCTGTGGATCATGTTTGCAAATTAATTTCTCAGTAGTTGAGTAAACCAATACTACAGGGCAAAGTATTTTGCTGTATTGGCACAAGTAATGTGATTTTTGTCATAAAATTGTGCACATTAAGGGAAAATCTTAACACTGTTGTTTGTTTACAAGCTTTCAAAGCATGTGAAAACTGGTATTTTTTGGAGATTTCTAGTTTTAACTCCATCTTTGTATGGAATTCCTCTAAAAACAGATCAGACTAAGTCAACAGGTTTTCCTCTCAGTAACAACAACAGAGATGTATTAGTGGCCAATATGTAGCTTCAAATAGGAAACCTTCACTTTTAATATACAATAATCAGCCATAACATTTAGACCATTGCATGTTTACTATAGAATATAATTTAACACCCTTGCAATAAAATCTCTCTTCTGAGGTAATGAATGAATGATGAGTGACTCTGTTTGAGAGAGGTGTTTACATATTTTAATGACTGGTATTGTGGCTATAATTTGTGATACTGCTGAACTACACTGGGTTAAACTGAGACATGTTCCTAATATTTTGGTCACTCAGCTCATACACATTAGGGAGATAAAATATTAGGGACATGTCACAGAATAACCCAGTACAGTTCAACAGTATCACAAATTACAGTTCCAATAACAGTCACTAAAATATGTCAACAGCTGTCTCAAACAGATTCAATAAAAATTCCTAAATAAAACTTCTCCTGAAGCGAGAAGTTATTACAGGGGTGTTGTGTTGTATTCTATGGTAAACATGCAGTGGTCATAAGGTTATGGCTGATACGTGTAAATGAGAGGCATACAAAATGAAATCAAAAATAATTGTTTAAATTATTACAATGAATCATCACATAGGAGAGCCACACCAGGCCTAAACAACTCCAACACATTCTCATCCCTTGACATCAAATAACAACGCCTCAGTTCAGCAAATCGCTTGGATGGAAAAGGAAGGGGCAACAAAAAACAACCAGTTAACCGATTAGGGAAAAATCTTAGTTGGGGTTAAAATAAATTCTTTCATCAAAGTTGAGCATATGTCACAACACATACATAGTGCTAATTCGCTGGAGCTGACCCACTGTAAAAGTCAATGGAGCCTTCTTCACCGATATCACGCGCTGTGCGGACTGTGACAACACGTTGCTATTTGATGAGCGGGGATGAGAAAGAGCCCAAAACACCCCTCCCCAACACATTGCAGGGAGGCTGACAAGTCCTAAAACAGTCTTACTTAAATTGTCTGTCACACTGGATACACGATTGCAATCACACACAAACACACAGTTTAGATTTACTAATGTCTTCACCCCCCAATGTGTCGTCTGTTTCAATGCAGTTCAGTTGTCATAACACAGTCAGACTTCCCAAAAATGGTTCCATTTGATTTGAAATCCACTTCATGCCCATGTTAGAGTTCCTCGTGTCATCAGGTGAAACTCCACACTGCGATGTACTGTCACTGACGACGACTTGTGGAGGATCTGCTGCTTTTATGTAAACTCTCGCTCTTCCTCTCCTCGATAGAGGTAATTATTGGTGCCGGCTGGTTGCACATACTCCTCAGTTTTGTCCCAGTCTGAGACCCAGCCCCCTCCCATGCCTCCACCTCCGTTGGGATCTGCTCCCTGGTTCATTGCTCCATAGCCTGCTCCGCCACTCGTGCGATACAGCTCCTCCGTCTCGTTCCCGAGCTCATCCTCGTCCAGGATGCCACATTTCTCATCGCTTAGCTGCTCCGGCTCGGCCCAGGCTTGTTTCTCTCCGGATGCAAAGAGGCCTACATCATGAGGACAGAGCAAAATCAGCTTTTTGCATACCTCCAGACTATTAACAGAGGTCTGCTTGAGAGAGAATGAGTGGAATAAGAAAATGGATCTACACACCATAGAAAATAACACCTCCATAATGGACAAGCGACGCGATTAGAAAGACACCCTGCCACTCTTCCCGTGTCTGTCAGAAAAGAGTGATGGGAAATCGAGAGGAAGAGAAGTTAAAAGCATGACTAAAGTGTGCGTTTTATCTACATTCCAAAGCTGCATCATCTGTGTTCTGTAAGCGTGCTGAAAACTTCTACTCCGCTCAGTAAAACCCGAGGTGTCTTGCCTCGACATGTGGACTGCACGGCTGCTGAAAAAACATCTCTCCCTGTGTGATCTAATTTTACCACTATACATGTCCAATCAGCCTTTCCCAGGGACATTGCAGCTGTTTCCTTTGCAACTCTGACCATTTTGTTGCAAGTACATTGTTTATATGCTCACTTAGCATATAAATCAGCATATTAGCTCAATGATGCATGTCAAAACAAAAATATATGAACATATAATATGTTAAGTGAGTCAGAATTCACCCACGATTGAATTACAGTCTACAAGTTCACTCACCTTATGTTTTGTCATAGCACCAACTATAAGTGGGCAAACCATACCAGACAAGGTGCCCACACCATTGGAGATCCCCATGAGAATACTCGCATAGCGTGGCGCAATGTCCAAGTGGTTGACATTAAAACCTGAGGAGGAATTACACAGAGAGGATGTAAGTGCACAAAAAGAGGCAATGGCCATAATTCACAAGCCTTAGCAACTGTATTTTTATTAGTGGGGCACTCTGTACAGTCCACTCCTCTGCCAGAGTCCATGAAATATTTCTTGAGAAAAATGAGCAGATCTGCCACGAAATGTATCCCTTCACTCATGGTGTTTGAATAATCCCCATGACAGAAGGGCATTCAAACAACATGCAAAAATGCAATTTTTCATTAAGTCTAATGGATCTGCCCAGAGTCAATTCCTTAGCTCATGCTTGACCTGCCCACCAAGTCTGGTGAAAATATAACCTCCATCCAAGTAATCATTGTTTCCAAATTGTACAAGTTGAAACATTGAAACATTCCAAACAAGCTAAGTTGAAGAAGAATGGGTTCACCTGAAATGGCAAAGCCAGAGAAGCCCACAGCCAGAACCAGGAAGCTAATGGCAACACCCTTCGTATGTGAGAAGCCCACTACCAGCAGCAGGGTTGCCTCCATACCAAACCCTGATACAGAGACGAGTGAAAAGGCACATAATGATCTTAAATGTCTTAATATATGTACTGAGACAAATACTGCATACTAGTCCACTTCAAGTTCACACACATTTTGGTAGCCCTGTTTCTCTTTCATTTCCTAAAATGCTGTTGACTGAGCAAACACTGATGCTGCTTTTCAGAAGGTGATATGTGCACTGTACACTTCTCCACTTCTCTTCGCTATTGATTTCTCTCTGTATTTCAAAAATAGCCGACACTGACAGGGGCAGCATTCTGCTTAACAATGAGTCATCGTTCCTTTGATGCAGCAAATGTCTCAGCAAAGCTGACTGGAGATTGTAGTTACAACAATAATTAGCCATTTGGTTCCTGCGCATTTTTTCAGGTTGTGACCTCTAAAGGAAATATGATTGGAAAAACACAAAGGCTATAAAATTGTATTTTAATTCTACAATTTCAATCCCTTTTTTTCAGAAAAAGCCCTGCAGTTTCTTTTGTACTACATTTAGGGTATTTCTTTTCTTTCACTTGACTCACTTACCTCCACAGTTCATAAGTTTCCGGACATTAGTGGTGGTCATTATGTGGTTGGAACGCAGATAGTCTGCAAGCTGGCCACCAATCGGGACAATTATGGTCATAACAAGGTGGGGAAGTGCAGAAACTATGCCCACCTAAATGAAACAGAAAAAAAAAATAACATCACAGTTAGGAGATCTCCAAGACAGATGAAGGTCAGTAAGTCTGGAAAGCAGTTGTTCTGTGTTCTGTTTCTGGCACAGTAGCGCATCTTTTTACCTTGCTAATCTCAAACCCAAACACCTCCTCAAAGTATGCAGGCTGGCTGATGAGAAGCAAGTAGAAAGTCCAACTTCTGCAGAAGTTGGCCACAATGATGGCGTATACTGGCATGGATGTAAAAAAGGCCCTCCATGGCGTGTTGAATTTCTGAAACACAGAAGAACAACCTGATTTTGTACTCGACTTCCTATCCGCCTGTCTGTCCTCACGAACACTCGTGTTGCAGTTGCTCAATCCAGTGACCGCTTCCTCATCTGACTTTTCAAAGAAAAGAACATCACTATGTGGCTCTTCAAGAGAGACATTTTGGGTGAAGTAACATCCGTTTTAACTGCAAACATTAGTGTGGATACAAACGAGTCTAAACAAATGAGGAGTTTCTAAATCCGCTGGCATTATTCTAAGTTGTTAGTGTGCCAGTCTGTGTCACACTGAATTTCGACTTTGCATATTTAGCATCTCTGCACACATTGAAGTTGATCTTGTCCTTATCATGCCATTATGGAGAATTCAAATCAGTTGCTCTGTCACTGCAAACTTCTTACATTCACTTGGATGGCATGCAGACGTCAACCACTGTAATGTGATGCTGCAGCTAAATCATGCTGAAATCTGCTTTTTTTTTATGTTTTTCATGTGCTGACCGATATTGACTGTTGAGTCGAGTCGCCGATGCTCTCCTCGATATATTTCCGCTCCTCCTCAGTGATGGTGGGATGGGCTGCTGGACTTTCATAAGACACCAGGATCCAGAAGCAGTACCACATGATCCCAAAACTTCCTGATGGGAGGTGGGGAAGACAGGCAGGGAAAAGAGAAGTAAGTGTTAAACGGATCAAAAAGAACAAGCTGCAAGGGAGACGACTCCTCTTCGACTCTTCGACTGTACATGCTGCCCGAATAAATACATCACAACACAAAGGGTGATGGCTTTTTGCAGTTTTTGTATTTAGTTTCAGTTTGAGCTGCAACAATAAGTTCATTGATTGATTAGAAATTGACCTGCAATTTGTGGTCTGGTGCATCCACACCCATCTTCAGCCAACGTGGTGTGTCTGCACCATCAGTCCACAGGTCTGCTTCTTAAATGGTTTGAAAAGTCGGTTGTTTGGTTCTTTTAGCAGTAGGTCAAAGGTCTCTTACCATAGACATAGAAGACCGATGACCATCCTGAGTACTGGACTAGGATCCCAGCTAATGGCATGGCGATCACAGCACCGGCATAGGAGCCTAAAAACAGACACATTGAGGGCTCATCAAACGGACTTGAACACGTGATGAAAACATGCATTGTTCAACAGTTCTAACAGACTCACCACAAAAGGCTGTTGTTGCCAGGCGACTTCTTTCAAGTGGCGGCGCCCATTTTGCCCATATACCATGACAGGCCGGATATGAAACCCCCTATGGAATATGGAGTTAAAACAATTAACCACAGTAAGTGATCTAAAAATGCCAATGTAAATCTCTTTTATTGCTGATCCCTTATATTCTAGAAGCAGCCACAGACGAGAGTCAAGCACCTCCACGAGTCCTTGGAACACCCTGACAATGATAACACAACCAAAATGCACACGAGCTGCCGTAGGGATGAGCATGTTCAGGCAAGATGTAGCCACTATAGCAAAGCCAAACACTCTGCAATGGCAAAGAGAAAGGAAGAGATATTAGTATGTTCATAAGAAGCTGTTATTATCAGCGGCATCTGGTAAGTAGGGGAGGACTAAACCTGTTAGCTGCAAACTTTTGACAGATGAACCCTCCTGGAATTTGGGTCACTATGTATCCCCAGAAGAAGGACCCGTGGATCATCCCCACTGTTTCTGGATCCCAGTCAAACTGAGCTTTCTGTTGGGACACAGAGTGAGACAAGCATTTCAGGAAAAGAATCACTTTGCATTCCTACATGACTTTGATTGCTGCTGTGAGGTAACATTCGATAGAACAGCATACGCAGTGTTTCATGTGTGGCGTTACAGTAGCTTTAGGTGGAACAAACTGTCAAGATTAACAACTTAGAAGTGCGTTTGGTTAATTGATCTCCTGGACTGAAACAGCCGATCAGTCCATTGCTAGTTGTCCTCTTCAACGCACGGTTCAGTCAAGTCTTTATGAGTGACCCGGGAGACCATAACACTGGCTGACATCATCATGATTATCCTTCGACCTGCCTGACCTCAATTCCATTTCCATCTTCAGCAAGGATTTGTGCCATAATAAAGATGGGGGGGGGAAATGGATATTTCTTTAAAGATCATGCATAGACTTCCCCAAAAGCTTTTAAAAGAATCAAAATCTCTTTAGAAATAATAATCTCATCTGCAGCAATAACAAAAAAAATGCACAAAAGTGTGGGGTTATGTTCACTTACCTCACATTCGGTACTGATATTCTAAACACAACATCGTTTGTCGTTTGTTTTAGCTTGCTGCAATAAGTGGTACACGTGCCACTTCATCCACTGCCACTCACCACTATGACCTCCTTGTTGTCTCTGTAGATGGTGTGGCTGTTGACCATGCTGACGATCGCCACGCCCAGGTTGCATCGGATGCCAAAGGAGATGCAGAAGCCAATGCCAGAGAGGATGGCGATGATGTAGCGCCTGGGCAAGCCAAAGCACGTACAGTCCACCACGGGCATCTCCTTCTCCTCCACCAGCTCTGGCCGACCCTCCGCCGACAGTTCGATGGTCTCGCCATTTTCTTGCTTCTTCTCAAGCGCTCTGTGGCGAAGGGAAAGGACAAAACACACTAAAAGACTCTTCACTGCAAAACTTTAGAAACAGTGTGCACGTTGATTTCAATGACAGGGTTTATTTTTAAAAAAGGAAATATCTAGCATTCATGGTCGCTGTGGATTTCCATATAAAAAAGTAAGTCAGTGATCTTACCCAGGGAAAACAGGTGAACTTCTGAATAGTCGTAAACTGAGATTATAAAAGTAGATGAATCTTTCTTGTATCTACACCAGGGTCAGACAAATAATGGTCCATAAAGATGCATATGTGATATGGGAAGAAAACCGACCAGTGTGCCCAGCCTGAAGGGTTACTGGGGCCCCACCCTGGAGCCAGGCTTTGAGCCAGGCCTTGGGAGGGGGCATGTCAGTGAGCACCTGGTGGCCAGGCCTTTGCCAATGGGGTCCAGTCAGGTCCGGCCCAAGACATGGGTCCGTCCTCCAGCAGGCCCACCACCTGCAGGAGGAACCATATGGGTCTGGTGCTAAGTGGATTGGACAGCAGCCCAGTGCTGTTCCCGCGACCCGGACCCAGATAAGCGGAAGAAGACGAGATGAGATTGACACCAGCACTATAACAACAGGCTCTCTGTCAACCTCTCCACTGCACCTTGCTGACACAACCTTTATCTCATGCCTGCTTGAGGTGTTTTGCATTGGGGTTATGTTTTGCGTTGGAGCAGTCGTCTCCTGAGTCTTCTGGCTGAGGTGGAGCAACGTGGTGTGAGTTGCAGGGACTTGTCTCATGTGGCTCATCCACATATTCCATGCTAGGAAACCCTGAAACACTGCAACCTCTACCAGCCCCCCATCTTAACAGGCATCAAATATATATCTAAAAGAGGTGGATCATCTATTAAACATGAATGGTGCAATGCTGAGTCCTCAGATCCGACTTGAGCACAGCAGGTTCAGATGGTGGAGCACAGGCCATCTTTTATATCGTATTTATTGTGCACGGAGAATTTTTCAGAACCAAAGCTGGAAGGAGATCAGTTAGAATCAGTAAACTTGCATGTTTAGTTTTTAGGCAGAATACAATATCCAGCAGTTAAAACATGAATACAGCTTGGACTGGGGGATGGCGGTGTATTTTTAGACTGCTGTATTTGACATCTGGTTGCACAAGACAGAGGGATATCAAAATGGGAATTTGTTCTAGAAATAAACCACACTGAAGTGCAACATGATTCCTGCCTGACCGAACCTTGGATGAACCAAGTATAACCTGGATGCCAACTGCCACCTGCTACGTGCCAACATGTACATCATATCAACATATTTAATATGATAAACACCTATACAGTATGTTCTCCAGTAGGCCAGTGTGATAGGTCAATGGAGTAAATTTACAAAGGTAGGGCAATGTGGCAATTTTGCTGCTGTTGCCACAAAAAAAAAACTGCAGATGACATGATACACCAGAAAACTTTGATACAAATACATTTTTTGTAAAACTAAATCGAAATCGAAATTACATTAAGTGTCAACGCAGTAGTCATTAATCGCAGTTTAATGAGCTCACTGCCTTAATAGCAATGAGCCCTGGACATTAAAACATTTAAGATCAATAAATATGAAAGCCAACAAGAGTATTTTTTAACTTTCATGCAATTACTTCTTGACAAAGCAGGCAAAAAAAGACAATGCACATGCAAAAAAAGAAAGTAGGAGGTGGTAGAAATTGCACAAGAACACATATTCATGGCATATGATGAGTGTAACATGTTTAGCTACTGTATTACAGTGATAATCTGGACATATTATTGAATGTTTATTAAGTCGCTACCTATGGGCAGTGATACACTCTGAGATAGCTGAATGTCTGTGTCAACAGTGCCTGAAAAATTATGGGCCATTGAGGCACCATGAATGCAAACCGATCATATCCCACCACAGTTTCACAATAAAAGCATTTAACTTGCAAAGCACAGGTTCGTTTTAATTTTGAGGTGCACAGGAAACTCATTGTGTTTCGGGGATAGCGTAGCACTGAGTGCAATCTTTTCTCAAAAAGGCGTCTATTAAACAGGGCAACATTGACTGTCTTCCAGAAGATCAGTTGGAAATGCAAGAATACAATACAATACAATACAATACAATACAATACAATACGAGAAGAACAAGCAATTGTTAGCTGTTAGATGAGGAGATGCAGGTGACAGGCTGCTACTTCCAACTCTATGTTACTTTATGCTTTTGGCAGACTCTTGCCCTGTGCAGAAATCAGAGTGCCATTGTTCACACAGAGAATGAATTCTTCATCAAATTGCAGCATTGCACTGAAATAGTTGTTACAAGTTACAAGTGGGTATCGCCAAATCAGCCAGGACTGAACTCTTAAGGACAGTAACTTTTTTTTCCTACTTAACCATGGCAAATATGGTCATGTGAGCATCTTTGGATGATGATACTGCTCTTAAAGACAACCAAGCAGATTGTGTAACTGTTCTGTTTCAACATGTGAGTTCTCACAACCAAGTGTTTGAAGCTGCATACTTGTACGGCTAATGCAGCGAAAGAATTTAAAAAATTCCCGTTAAATGCAATATTTTTGTTGTAAGCGCTGAGCACCAGTTATCGTCTGCAATGTAGTTTAATTTCCGTACATTAAAATTCAAGACACACTAGCAGATCTTGTATGTCGGTGTTCTCTCTGTACTGTGTAGATAGCTGGAAGTGTCGAGAGTGCAGAGACCAGAACTGATGTCAGCCGCTGGATCAAAACTGTTATGTCCCCCTGCATTCACGCTTGCGTTGCAATGAAAGACTGTTGGTGCTTGGATATAACTGTCTTCAGTGTCCACCCACACCTGAGATGGTGTGACTCATGGACGGCCATGGAAGGCTGGCAGGGTGTTCACCACTCTGTGGCTGCTTCAGGTTACCACCCCCTAATCTTTTTGTACTTTGTCTTTAATTTTAACCGAAGATAACATTGAAATAAACCCTTATTTCTGTTAACTCTGTTGTTCGCCTCCATTTCGTGCTGCAGTGTCGTACCATTGTTCACACTGAATAACAAGGATGAACCACTTGTGTCAGAGCCCCTCCTCACTTTGTCCATCTACAGTACATATACACCATCGTAAAAAGAATGAAGATTGGTTGTAATCTGTGTGAAACTCTTCCTCCCTGCCTGAGGCTCCATCAAGTGACAAGAGAGAAGGACAATCACGTCTGAAATAAGGGAAACAACTGATCAGCTAAGCAGCAGATTCTCCAGCATCCACATAAATCCCTTTGATAGAGACATACTGGGTGACAACAGATGGACCAGTCCAGACCAGTCAGCTAAAAACAGTCAGCAGACTGTGAAATGACAACTATGATAAAAACATACATGCTCTTTTAGTTACAGTAAGAGTGAATTCTAACCGTCTTTGACTCCGATCAAGTATTAATGATTCTCAGTCTTGAATTATTAATATCTCTGGCTCTCTTGAACTATTTTCGTCTGGCTGGACCACCCTCTTTATTCCGCCTCTTTCCTCTTCATCTTTACATCCTGCCTTTTACCATCAACTCTTCCGACGCACACAGCCTTCAACACTGTTCACATAATTTCCTTCTTCTGTATGACCAATTTATTCCTGAGTTTCCAGAGGACGTCCAAAATGAAGCTGTGGTATTTGATTATCAGGGCAGTTTTGTCCAGCATATATCGTATCTGCCGTGGTGACTTTTCATGACTGACCCTGAATTAAGGAAAATCCGTTGTAATCCTTACAAGCTAACTGACCTTCTGCTTGTTACTCTCATCACACTATGAGGAAAAGCAGGTGTCTCTGTCAGGCCATTCAATCCACTCAGTTTTCAGTCAGCTCAGTTTTGAATGTTTGATGATCAGTTCGGAGGACGGCTCCACATCTCTATTCCGCATAGCAAGTATTCCACCCTTTTCATCTCTCCAAGTTAATCTTTTAACTCATGCATCAAGGGCAAATGTCGGGGAAGCTCAGCTGCTCGCTTCAGTGTTGACTCAACCACTTTGACTTGATTGGTAATTAGAGAGTGGAATAATGGCTGTTTTTTTTATTTTTATTTTTTTTTGCAAAAAACAACAGTTCTTCATGACACTGCTTACCATTGCCATGATATGATAAATACACTGATCAAGTATGTCAGTATGACCACTGCATGTTTACCATAGAATGATCGCTATTGGGACTGTGAGTTGTACTGCTGTTGAACTGTTCTGGGTTATACTGAGAGGTGTCCCTATTATTTTGGTCACCCCACTCATATGCATCAGGGTGACAAAATATTAGGGACACCTCTCAGTATAACCCAGAACAGTTCAACAGCAGTACAACTCACAGTCCCAATAGTGATCATTCTATGGTAAACATGCAGTGGTCATACTATACTGTATGACCACCACACAGAGACACCTGCATTTCCCCAGTACAGTTCAACAGTGTCACAAATTACAGCCCCAATCACAGTTATTAGAATATGTCAACACCTCTCACAAACAGATTCAGTGAAACTTCAAAATAAAACGCTTCAATTTATTGCAGGGCTTTTTCATTGTATTCTATTGTAAAAATGCAGTGGTTGTAATGTTAAGGCTGATTGGTGTAAAATACAAATTGCCCCAGAGAGCCACGCTTTCAGCAAAATTTAGAACAACAAAGCATGTTCTCATTAGAGTGGCACTCCAAGTTGCGCCTCTCCCTGCTGTTGTGGGTCAATATCAGTGAGGATTATACAGACGCAAGGTTATGTATTAGATATTCAGCAGCTCAATGACAGACGAGACTCGGTTTAAATTATTAATGAAAGAATGCTTTGGTTGTTTTGTTCACGTTGCTGTGCAGTTGCAGGTGAGAATCAGCTGGCTGTGGTCAGAGACCGGTGTGATTGCGCGTCGCCCGATGACGTGCTTCGGAAGTATAGAACGTGTGGTGTGTCTGAATGGAGCAGAATGCAGCGATATAAGATCAGAACCGTATAGAAGCTGTAGAACATTAACCAAAAGACAAAACAAAAAAACTCAAACACAGAGAGAGAGGGAGAGAGAGAGACAGACAGACACACACACACACACGGGTTCTGTCTGCTCCTTCTCTTTTGCGTGCGTAGAGGAGCGGCTCGGTGCGTGTTACGCACGGAAGCAAAGCATCAAGGGAGCACCTGAGCGCACGTGCTATAGGCCGCTGTGGGCTGTGTCGTAGGTCGGGTGGCCTAATCCTGGCTGTGAGTTGCCTCCAGAGGGGGAAGGGACATGATGACAAGCCACTGGGCTACTTAAGGAGAGAAGGAAGACAGAGAGGGAGGGAGAGACAGACGGACAGACAGACAGACAGACAGACAGACAGACAGACAGACAGACAGACAGACAGACAGGGGGAGAGAAAGAGAGAGACATATAGACACACACACATACACACACAGAGAGAGAGAGAGAGAGAAAGAGAGAGAGAGAGAGAGAGACCTGGCACACGTGTTGTTGGATGAAAAAGAGAGATAAGACATATGGGTCTCATCAGGTTCATCTAACAAAAGGGGTGGCTGGCAGGTTTGACAGTGCCGGGCTCAATCACGTTGATTACGGTTTTCAAT
>CAAKHG010028452.1:2693-20346 GCA_901007715.1 Dactylopterus volitans
GGGGGGGGGGGGGGGGGGGGGGGGGGGGGGGGGAGAGCGGGGGGTGCCAGAGTCTTCACGCAGAGAACATTTTCTACTGTTTTATAGGCGGCGAATAATGAGCACTTTATGACACCGGTTCTGCCTGGCGAGGTGGAAAACACCCCAAAGAGGATAGAGCGGAGTATGCATACAGTTGATAGTATTGTATCGAAAACTTCATTAATAACCGTAATCCCCTTAGCAACTCATGTTGCCGACGAGCTGATCTGCGCTTTAAAATCCTGGAAGTTCTGCCGCAGTCGACTTTTAGGTTCCTGTCGCGGCACATGCAGAGAATTATCGACTCCGGCAGCTTTTCGGCATGTCACCCTCCTCTCTCTCAGTATGCATGCACATGACTCTGTCTAGACAATGGCAGACAGGCAGCTGCCTCCGAGCGCGATCGCTCATACGCAGACGCTCGCCGCAGAAAGGATCCCGGCGCTTTCATCCAGACTCGTCGCTTTAGAAGAGCAAAACTAATAGATGAATGCGGCGGGCGTATCAATCAACCTTAAGGAACAGGAAATCAATAAGTGCGGGCACACAAAAAAAAAAAAAAAAAAAAATTCAATAAAAAAAAGGTGAATGTGGCACATAATCCAAGCGGTGTGGACTTTACTTTTGGTGGAGACAATGATGTCTCAGGAAGACGGCGACATGCTGACCCAAATTTCCTTTGACAAGCATTGGCAGGGGCCACTTACACCCTGTCACCCACAACCTGATAACCGGCAGGTTGTGCTCTTAATATTCCTCCCTTTTTTTTTGCCTCTGCTCATTTCTGTCAAAACAAAAAAACTCTCCTTCTTCTCCTCCTCCTCCTTGCCCCCTTCCCTCTTTTGCTTCTTTAAAGGCTGTTCTGCAGCATTAGTGCACGTTCACATGACCCGACGTTTCAAAATTAAACTTCATTCTTCATCACTTGTCGGCGCCATAAATATTAGCTTGTCTGAATTACTGTTTACCTATTCCAAATGTGTGATGGTCACACTTTTATTATCATTAATAACATCGTTTCTGAAAGGTTGATTTGTCATATAATTAAGAGGAGTGAGTTGTTGGCATCACCTCAGCAAGTCCATGAAATATAGCTACATGACAAAAATGCAAATAGCAGGAAAACTTTTAGCGCCTTAAAGTGGTTCACCCAAACAATCGCTAATAACATCTACGAGGAACGTTTTAAGAATTTCGATCGTAAATGCAATCCACATCCAAAAACAAACAGACAAACACAAATCAGAAACCTTCCCATGACCTTCCAGAGAGAGACAGCATCCAGAAGTGGTGGCAGAGTCACTACACCTCATTTAAAAAAAAAAAAAAAAAAGTGCAAAGAAAGGAGTATAGCCTTTGGAGATAAACTTCCCAAAGTTTACCCTAAAGGATTTTCATTAATGTAAGATTAAAACTAAGATCCCTGCTAATCCTACATGCGCGAGCTGAGACTTAAATGACTTGCGGATTGACCCATAGACTGTATATAATCTCGACTACGTGCCTCCACTTCCTCCCACTGTACAAAAATGAAGCCAATGTATGGAGCCGTTGTATCGGGGTCAATTGCGAGTGATTGATTTGCTCAATAACAGTTACAAAAAGCTAATGTTGCATCTCCTCTCAACTTTCTTAAGTATAATTCCCAAAAAGAAAAGAAGTCCATAAATGTCTCGGCGACTTCTGATAGTTCACTTAAAGTAGCTGTCAATCATGACGTCACTTCCTTTTTTATAGCATAAAATAAATGATCAAAGACAAACTTACCAGAATAATGAGGACTTCAACATGATAAGAACTACTGAAAGGGACAAAAAAAACATATTTGGGGAAAATTTATATAATGAGAACTTTTGGTTGAAGTCACCTGTCTATTATGGAATGGGTGAGGTGGGATTAATGATTTATACTGCAGCCAGCCACCAGGGGGCAATAAAGAACTTTTGGCTTTACTTTTGAGGAGCTTTCATGGTCCCTAAATTACATATTTGTCGATGGAATGACCCAAATTTTTCCAGGCTGAAAGTACGTCGGAGTAAGGGTACAGAATGAAAACACAATTAAAATGAATTTCAATGAACATATTGTGAATGCCCGTTGAGAAGAAAATATTTGCTATGCCCAGATTGGAAATTTATCTAAATTAATCAACTTGAAGTTTGGACAAAGCGCAGCACATTTTTCTTAATAATGTAACGTAACACATGTCATGTTCTGGCCTCGACTCGCCAACACTGTGTCGAACTTTCCATCGGCGTCAAACACCCGCACGGCTGCAGAAAAACGTGCATCGCGGCTCCTATTAAGGCCACCGAACGTGGCATCCGAGGCGCGACGCGCTAAAAAGGAGAGCAAACAATAATTAATGAGACAAAACTTTCCCTGTTTTGTTGACAACAAAGCGAGAGACTGAAACAGCAGAAGGAGGAAGATCTTGAGAGTCTGCTGGGGGTCTTTCAAGTGGGACGGGAGATGAAAACTCCTCTGCAGCGCTTTCAAAACATCGCAGAGAAAAGCCATTTTTTATTGAGGAGGGGGCTCACTCGGCAGGCCCTCTTGACTGTGTAGAAAGTTGTCACCACCTAACAATCAAAGAGAATTTGTGAGCAGAGCTTTGCAACAATCCGGGGCCTATATTTAGAGAAGGGAATGAATCAACGGGCAGAGGCAGTAATCAGATAATTAGGAAAGCAAATTAAAAGAGACAGATACAGTCTGTTTGCTGGAGGCCACGTTTAAATTCCGCCGTTTCTCCCTTTCTTCCTCCATTTCTTATTCTTTTTACTCTGTTAACTCTGTTCTTGTGTCCCTCTGCAACTCGAGCTACATCAGTGCAATCAACGCCGAACTGCGTTTTCATCATTGATGGAGTCTGTGTGGATTTTTTTCGTGTGTGTGAGAGTGTGTGTGCACACTCACCAAAATAAAATAAAAAATGCTGTGGCGCTTCCATTATAATATGTCCAGCAAATATGGCCACAGGCATTATTTGCTGGGTGGTCAGTCAAGAGTCACGGGGTCAAAACTCACAGCTCGTAGCTCCAGGCTGGGTGTAGAGATTTGCAGTTTGGCATACTCTCCCTTCCAGCTTCAAACTTTGTGGCGCCCAAGGCATTATACAAGTCTTCATCATGATGCCGGTCATCATCATCATCAAATCATGTTTCTCTCTAGAAACTGTCCACATCTCCTGAGTTGCTGCACAGCGCCTGCAAGCTTTTTTTCTGAGCCGGCCAGGATTCAACATCAGGCCCGTGCATGCGTTGCATCCTGGTACATGTAGGCACCGCCTGCGCAGCTCTGTGGCAGGAGAACTCAATCAATATGGCACACACTGAGGAACTTTCTTGCCTCTTGCGACTACAAATACTTGACAACTTCAACACCGATCGGATGTGCACACGAAAAGTGATCAACTTTGCCATTTAGAGAGGAATTCGGCAAAGGTAAATGCCTTCAACATGCACACAGCACTTAGCGTCTCACTTCTATTGTACAGTGTGTGTGTGTGTGTGTGTGTGTGTGTGTGTATCCTTTGAATGCAAAACTGTGCTCGTAAAGACGAGCATGCAGGCCCCTTATATAGCAAGATAACCAAAGGTAAAATAGCAAATAAAATTATGTCATCGGGGCCCCTCTTCACTTTGGCACTCCTTTACCTTGCATGCCTTCAACACCGTGTGTGCGTCATAAAAGTGTGCTCTATTTACCGCTCCTATGTTGACATTTGAGAGTTGACCTTTGAAATCAAACGGTGGCAAAGGCAGGGACCGGGAATGGCATTAATGAGGGAATTTGGTACACAGCGTCGATTTAAAAGTCCATTAACACCGCAGAGCTCTCTGCATACCAACTCGGCGCTGCGTTTTTCCCTCTATCGCTTCTAATTGCCACTCTGGGAAAGGGCGGCCGTAAAAAGTTCCCGTTTAGCCATGCAAAAAGGTTCCTACGGTGTATTAGACAATATAACTCTTTCTCTAAATAAATAAGATAAAGGGGGTATGGGCTTACAGGGGCATCTGATTCTGCATGCTGAGCAGAATCGTTAGTAACAGATGTTATCAAGACATATATTTTCTGATCCCCTCAGTGTAATTCCCATGTTTTGTCTCTTGAAATCACAGCAAATTATCAGCACAGGCGGGTGAAGGGGTAGCAGACAGAAATAAATCCACAAACAACAATGATGATGATGGCGATAAAGTACATTTCTGCTGTTGGCTGTAAGGTAAAGTTCAGGAAATTTACTTGAAATTGGCTATAAATTTTTAAAAAAGGGGGCCAATGTCTGCTGTAGCGCTCTTTGCTGGTCTGTTCAAAGTTTATGCTTTGACAGAAACGAGTAGATAATATGCTTATATGCCCTGGCATGTTTATTTTCTTTTTCTTTTTTTTTTGCAATTCCCGAAACTACGGTCACAACACTGAAGTTAAGGTTTGATTTAGTGGCACATTTGGCCCAACGGTTGCAAAGCATCCTCGTTTCTTATTTCTCATTTTTACACTGACATAACAAAAACAAATCAAACAAACAAAAAAAACACATGCAATGTTTAAAGAGTTATTTTTAATTTCTGAATTTATACCTGCTGTAGATGTATAATTCTGTTGCATTTGCTTATACACTGCTTTTTTTTTTTTTTGCGGTGAGCATTTTTTTAAAAACTTTTTTTGTACAACTATTTTTCATTTCATCAATATCGAGCTTACAGTGAGTGATACCACAGGAGCAATATAAACGCATTTTAGGTTTTGTTGTTTGGTTGCTTTTATTTTACTTGTATTGGATTTGGCTGAAGCGCTGTTTACCCCTGACAAAGTGTTTTGTGGACTCAAGCACTTCATAGTGGTGTGGAGATAATGTGGGATTTTATTTTTTTTTGGGGGGGTGAACGATCTTTTAAAAAGATCCATACGCAAATGTTTTAGATTAAAGCCTTGGAAAATTAATGAACATCATTTACGGACTGTGAAGAATTATCAAACCTGACATAATGTTATAGTTTGCTTCAGTTTGTTAGCTAATAAAGTTGGCATAGCAAACTAATCTGATTTTGCTGTGGCTGTTTTCTTGATACTGTGGTCGTGCTGTAAATGCACAAAGTGCAGGGGATTCCACATGTGAAAATAATAAGGTAGCATTGATATTTTGAATAGTTCCCCAGTTTGGTTGAACTTTTCAGTTTTCTTGGCTCTGTTTCTATTTCATAGTCAACTTTTTGTTTGTTTGTTTTACAGCTGATTTTATGTAATGACGGTCATATGCATCCCCTCCTTTTTCAGTTCTTAGACATTGCACCCTCAAAGTATCACAATGTCAAGAGTTTGATTGGCTGAAGTAAATATTTCTGCAAGTGTAGTGTAGTGAGGGAAAGGCGCTGTCCTTGGTGCTGAAAAGACTGGAACGGCTTCCAAAGTGGTGTGTGTGTGCGCACTTGCACGCGTGGGTGTGCGCGCGCGCGGGTCTGCGTGCGCGTGCATGTGTGCGTGCGTGCCTCCGTGCGTGCCTCCGTGCGTATTTATGTTCATCTCTTCCAGAGCCTCCTGTTTTTGTGTTTGCCTCGGGGGCTCCCCTTCATTCTGCTTTCACTGAGGGGAAGCCATGTGAAAAGATGCAGCTCACCCCATTCCCACAACCAGAGGCGCAACACAAAGAGCTTCTACTCTCTATGCACTCAGCTCTATTACATGTCAAACCTTGGTGCACTCATAAAAGCCTGCAAAAACTCTTCAATGACGATATGACACGTATTGTTTCTTGGAATTCACTGATGTCAGATAGGAACCTTGTAGCTGTGATTTTACTTTTGCTTGAGCAGAAAGTCTGGCGGGAAAATAAATATCAATCCAATGTGTAATACTTTCATAAACACCTGTATAATTTAAATAAATATATGATTTCCTTTCCTCAAAATAACGCCATTTCCCCCAGGAAGTCAGCAGCACTCACCCACATAGCTTTTGGGTATCTTTTTTCATCAGCAGCAGATGTTTGTCAATCCACAAAGATGTCTGAATAACGTACCAAAGAAAAAACAAAAACAAAACAAACCAACAAAAAAAAAAGAAGAGTGAATTGAATCAATCACTTCCAGATGCAGTGCAATACCCCGTGTGTGTTTTGGAACTGATAGGATTTGCAAGGGATAAGAGACCAACAGGGAACTTTTGCAATAGAGAGGATGTGGGACATAAAGAAAGGAACACACAAAAGCAGGACTGAGCTGATCAACACAGGCCCACCATGAACGACTGAGGATGTCTCATAGTTTGCGGTCTCTGTTACCGAGAGCCAAGTGTGTGGCAGTAAAATGGCTGTATTTGGGTCTTTTTTTCCCCCTCGCGAATGGAGTTTGGTTTCATCGCGTTAAAGCCTCTTCCTCCATTTCACTCGATGTAAAACACTGACGGTGACAAGAGTGAGAAGCAATTAGGCTTTGCAAGGAGTTTTTTGATAGTGGGGTTTCTTCCTTCCGAGCCCATCTGGTGCCACGAGCATAAATCGCTTTCACATGAATGAGCTTTTTTGAACCAAAGGGAGGAGTGAATAAACATCTCTGACAAAGTCTCTTAACGAATAGATACAGCACGCAGTCGAAGAGCTACAGGGCCAGCTTTAGTCAGAAAAGTTTAAAACGGAATGATATGAATCTGCACCTGATGAGGTCTATTCAATTGTTGTGGAAAACCATTTACTGCACTGTGATTCCCAATCAGAGGAACTTCTGCAGTTGCCAGGAACACGCGGAGAAGTTGTGAAGCGATCCGGATCCCGATGCTGTTCTTTGGTAAATATGTTGTTGTTACTATCGGTAAGCTGCGATAGGCTGACTGACTGGCCATGTTTTGCCAAGAACTTGATAGAAGAGATCTAAAGTTAGATTATTCGATAAACATCAGAACTATTTAGCAAAAAGTGGTAGTTTAACTGATGAAGTAACAATAAAATCAAATTTGATAGTCAACCAAAAGCATTGGGGGGAAAAAGCTTTTTGATAAACAGTTTAGTTGACTAAAAGATAAGATCAGATCAGACGTATGGTAGTAGTTTACTACATTTGAATGAACAGTCGTAATTAACTCAAATTTTTCACAGTTGAAATAGTTAGCCAAAAGTATTTGATATACAGTAATAGTTGTAAGTAATGGACACACAGTGATGTAGCTAGAAATCATGGACAGATACATGACATCGTGAGCTAAAGGTGGTTAACCCTAACACCAAGTGCCAAAAAATGGATAAACAGTTGAAATAGCGTTGGGAATAAGTGTAACATATTACGAAAATGAACGGAGAGCCAGTAATATTTAACTCAAAGTATTAGAGAAATGGTTTGAATAGTTAGGTTAAAGCAAAGTTGGACGGGGAACAAAAGCTCTCCCAATTTTTATCTGGACTGTTCTGTAAAAAAAAAAAATCACTTCATTAGTGTTAAGAGGACTTTGTGGCTCTGGCTAACGTCTCTACATTTTTAATGACATGCGGCTTCTTTTGTAATGGACACCATAATCATACGCTCCAACATCCTCAAGGACTTTGTCACCTGGTTTCTTACTTTTATTTGCTCACAATTACTATGACTGCTAGATGGTATCAATTTTAAAAGGTAGCAAGGGCTATACTGCCTCAAATATCCACCTGATGAAAACTGCATTTAATGGCCTTAATAGTCAGTTAACACACACACAAAAAATGGGTGAAATAAGGTACTGAATAAATAATTAAAGCGTTCTACTTCAAGCAGTAAAAGTAGGAATGTGGAACTGACCAAACTGCATAGCTACCCACCTTAAGTTCACTGAAACCAATTGAAATGAACCCCTTTGGAATCTGATGTGTTGTTGATAGAAAAAAATAGATTGGGAACCACTGTCCCTGATCGTTTGCTTAACAGCATTACCTATTCAGTTACCAAACTTTGAAAGTGCTCATTTGGTACCTTTATGAAGTTGACTCACTCCACCAGTCTGTGTAGTTTCATTGGATTCCATCACATTCTCTAATTTGGACATCATGCCGTCTGGAGTATTGGATTCAAAGAGTGAAGACGGAGGGTGGGGAGATTGATGCGTGGGGGGTTCAGACAGAAATGGTAAGAGGTTTAGGAATAAATTGCAGTTAGAGGGAGAAAGGGAAAGCAAGGGAGGGGAGTGACAGAGAGAAAGCGACTGAGTAATGAGGGAAAACCTGCCGATAAATGATAGAGTGAGGCCTCCGCTGTCATCGAGAGCGAATTCAAACCCCATACATCCATTAATCCCATTGCTGTGATAACCGAACCACCGTCCCCTCCCTCCGCCTGTCCCCTCCGTGTGCCTCCCACACCCACCCTCCACCCCCCCCCCCCCCCCCCCCTTTCCCTATTGACAGATGAGATGCAACACGCAGCGAGCCGAGAGGGACCCGATAACGAGGCTTTCATATCAAGTTGCTCCATTATTGAGATGCGGAGAGGTATCAAGATCGCTGGCTTTCTTGTCGGAGTTTGTCAGTGTCTCAGATTCACAGCGTGATGCTGAGAGGAGGGCAACGGTGGGATGAGAGAGCGGGATAAGAGGGAGGGAGGGGGAACAGAGGACTGATGCTTAAGAGAAAACAAAGCAACTCAAGTGTTGCTGAGACAACAGTTTTGGGCTGAAGAGATGATCCTGGAGTGGTGAGAGAGAGAGAGAGGTTTGAGATAGAAAAAAAAAAAACAGAGGGCTTCTGTAAAGTCTTGTTTGAGTCTCGGATGAAGAGACGGAACAGTTTTTTTTTTCATGTGGTCCTTCAGAGACGGTAGGTGGAAAGATTGGTTACAGGATAAATATCATACTGAGGCATGAAGTGAAATATCTGCAGCTTGAATTATTCATTCGTGGATTTCAGGGAGGAACGGTAAGACACACGTGGCACAGGAAACATACTGAAAAGGACAGAAGGGAAGAGGGTGCATCCTTCGACAGTGATATGAGGCCCGCTCGATCACCTGCCGCGCTGAAAACGGCGATGCTCACAGCGGAAGCGGCCGACCTTTGGCTCACGACGCCCCTTCGAGTCGCCCTCCTCGCACCCGCCAAGCGGAGACGAACGCCGCCGCCCTCATCGTGAGCTGGCGGTTGCGATCGCCACGGAAGTGGTGTCTCGCTTTCAAAGTCCTCCGATGTAACTTTCCTGCCACCTCGCTCGCTTTGATGCTCATCGAGCGTCACGAGAAGAGTGTGCATCATCCAGAAATGCATTGTGGGTGTAATGGCGGCTTTGTTCCTCGTGAAGGCACATTTAGAGGGGATTAGTTGTGTGGAGACAGGATCCCCCTCCTACAACCCTTTGATGCCTAATGATGGGCTGGCGTTTGGATTGATCTGGCACTGTGTGGGCCAGATGAAAGCGGGTTTTCAGACAGGGGATCTACTCCTTTTCCTCCAGAGGTCTCTTCTCTCTCCACCACCCATCCATCCATGTCTCTGCGGTGGATCTACCTTTCTCTCTTCATGTATAAATGGCACGCTGGTGTTTATCTGCTGCCGGGCTGTCTTCTCATGGCGCTGGCCATTGTTCATCAACGTGGCTACTCATTCATAACAAGCCCCATTTCTTGAGCTATCGATTCGCTTTATACTCATTAACACTTCTATTAACTTTAATTTCCTCACTATTTGTTGACACGGTCTCTTGTGTTTTCCTTTTTTTTTCTTCTTCTTTTCCTTCCCTGCAAACCAACCGACACAGGATCGGTGCTATATGTGAGTGAATGACTGCAGATTCTGGTAGCACGATCAATGGAAAATGGTCTCGCTGCAAAAACGAAAAAAAACGGTCGCCCGGGAAAAGTGTTGGCGTTTAACATTCCTGCAAACTGTGACGCCGTCATTTGGTGGCAAACGTGACCGTAGACACTTGCTTACAACAGCTTTTGCAAACGTTTTGCATCATCGCTATGTCTAAGATCTGGTCAGGCTTGGGTTTTTTTGTTTAGTTTTTGGGACATATCATAATCTGGGTTTTAAAAAAAAGATATTTTGCAAGGGCTGCAGGAGTATGACTGCATCTGTGGTTTGCATAAATATGAAACACAATTTTTTTTGGTATGGTGACTCGGCAGATCAAAGGGTGATTTGTGGTTTCTGAGCATTGCTACCCAACCTCTTGACTCCTTGAGTTTGAGAACGATTTGTTTCCACCCAAAAATGATTAGATGTGTAGCCATCTGATTAAGGGATCTCATTTATGTGTGCAAAGAACAAACAGGAAGTCAGGTAGGCCGGCCAGTCGAGATGTGGGATGTTTTGCTGTGTATGTCAACAAATAAAGCCATATCCCTAAATGCTTTAACCGCTTTCTTCTGTTCACCTCCCTTTCCCCTTTTCTGTTCTTCATTTGTTCTTCCAACCTCATTTAAATAAAGTATCTTGGGAATTTCCCCTGTTCAATTAGCTGTTCAGGTCATGTTCAAGCTCTCGCCTCCACCGCTTGCTTGAGCTCTCTCTTCCCTTCCACCGTTCTCTTGATCATCCCCTCTCTGCAGGGAATTATATGCTTCTAATCCATCAATTAAGGATATCAGTGCATCGCTTCTCTGCCCCATTAGTGCCTGTGTCATCATATGACTAAGCATATAACCCCACTACTTCCCTGAGCCCTCACTAATATCAAATCCAATCTGCTCCTCTCGCTGCCTGTCTTCGGCTTCGCACCCTGGCGCACCACGTGAAGATGTCTGCAGGGATCTGTCACGCATGTCAAAGCTGACAACTTGAAAACACAGGTTGTAGGTCTGGAGATGTCGGGGTGCGAGAGAAGTTTTCCGTTTTAGGTAAAAAGCAAGAACCAGTTGCCAAAACAGTTTTCAATCAAAGTGGTTTGAAGATGCAACCAAGATCCTTTCTGGGTAATTAATTTACATCCTACCTCTCCTTTAAGCCTCCAAGCTCTGTAAAAGCTCCATGGTTGTCATCCCCATGAATAAACACTCTGCTTTACTCATTTTGTTAGTGAAGAGCAAAATAAATCACTGAGTGCGTCATCTTGGAAATTAATCACAAAAAAAGCCCCCCAAACAAAATCTAATAAGGCATTTCTTGCTAAAAAATCTAGATAAAAGTTGAAAGGTTTTTTTGAGTTTTGCAGAAGTGTTAAGATTTATCACTTTCAGATGTTAAGTGCTGTTCATTAGCCGAACACATGAACCAGCGCAATTACCGATGCAGATGTCTGTTCTACATCCCTGATTGCAGGATCACACAGCTGAATAATGAGGTCTTGTTTACTTGTGGTTGCAGGCAAAAGGCTTTGATTCCTGCAAAAGTTGCCCTCTCTGAGTTGGAGCTGCCAAAGGTGAAATACTGTGAATGGATTTGTAAAACACGGAGGATAATAAGCAAGCATCACTCTCAGTCTTTTGGAAGATTCATCTGATAAAGCGCAGAACCATTTGTTGTGCTGCGGCCGTAAAAGATTCATATGCTGCTGAATTAGTATAGAGTGATATTTGTTAGGACATTTTTTTTTTTTCCCCCCCTCCCTGTTTGAATTTCGGCAAATCCACCCGCTGGTGCGTCACTGCACACCCACTCAGATCACTCAAAACAATTCACCCGCTCAGCTGTCTGAGTCAAAAAAAAAAAAAAAAAAAAAATCTTAAACACATAAACTTACCCTCGGGAGCGAAGCGCAAAGCGTACCACTCGCTCGCAAGAAGGGGCCATCAATATTTCACAGCCTCAGCCCAGCCCGCAGGTGAGCATGGCAGCCCGGCAGACTGTGTGCTGATTGAAAAGGAAAGGGCTACACTGATTGTGTGAGGCCATTCCTTTGAAGTGGGCCTCCTCCTTTTTAAATGTTTAAATAGCGCCTGTCTGAGCTCTTCCGCCTCCAAAGTCGCTGCTGCCTCGCAACGAGAGCAGCAGCACCTATAGCCGGCTGCACGGAAGGGCTCTGCTTTGTGGAATCGGGAGGATGCGGCACCAGAACGCGTGGCTTTTTTTTTTTTTTATTTCTCTCGTCTCCTCTTCCTCCGCTAATCCAGCAGTGGCCTGTCCTGCCGATCCACATTGCGCCAGATCCATATAGGCCTGCTGGAGGACAGACTTCTCTGCCTTGGGCCGGACCTGACTGGGCCCCATGGGCGAAGGCCCAGCCACCAAGCGCTCGCTGACAGGCACCTTCCAGCGGGGCTGACTCCGAGGTTGGGCCTTGGTAACACTCCAGGCAGGGCACACTGGTCCTTTGATTATTTTCTCCCCATATGGGTCTTTATGAACCGTTCTTTGTCTGACCCTACACCGAAGACCAATTTGCCATGAGAGACCCTACCAGGGGCTACTGCCCCTGACAACATAGCTCCTGGGATCATTAGAACCCTCAAAGCCTTTTTTTTTTTAATTAAAAAGGAAAGCAAGGCTGGTGTAATGATATAAATTACCTGTGGTTGATATATATCGCTATGAGGTATACCTTCAATGTATTTCAACCAAAGCGCTCGTCGCCTGATCAAGCTGTGTCCGTTATTTCCTCCCCACACACATCTGAGAATGTGTCTTTCAAGCTTTAGCTTTTCAGTATTCCCACTGGCGTTTTATTGTCGTAGCTGTTGCAACTATTTCAGAACAATTTGTGACCTCTGCTCAGATGATAAGTTGTTTGTTTTCCAACATAGGATCCATTCAGGTGATTGCAAGATGATGCAGTTTCTCTGTCTGCTGCTTTTTTTTAGTTAGACTACATATATGGTTCAAATTTCAGTTTTCACATATGAATGAATGAATAAAGCACGGTATTAATAAATACATGTCGTGGACATCGGAGCACAATCGGTCCCCTCTTCTCCTCTTCTTCATTTTCCAATCCCTTAAATGCTCCTGAGGGATCGAGGAGACGGTGGACTTCAGGCAGATTTAAGACTGACGCTTGCTCTTTCTTCCTCGCATCTCTCTCCCATCCTTAGTGGGAGGACCAAAGACAAGAGGAGACATGTTAGCATAACACAAAACCCCTCCATTATCTTGCTGTTTTTTGAGTCTTTCTTTGTCTATCTCAAACAGCCAATTAACCAACTGCACTGGTTTAGCTGCAGCTAGCCAGCTAGCTAGCAGCGTTAACACTGAGTGTGTGCGCGCAGAGTTTGGTGAGTGATTGTCGACTTGGACTCGAAGCGGTCTCATACCTCGCAATGGAGTTTCCGTATTTGTTTCTCTTCATGTGCATGCAGAGGTGGCCGTCAGATAAGCACATATTTTCAATTGAATGTTTGCAAAGTGTATTTTTGGCTGCGTCTTTGCCTCAGCTCGCGCTGCCCACAGTCAGTGTGTATCTCCAAGTTCCCACTAACATCTTGGCATTCAAGTCAGCTGCTCAGCACTCGGTGAAGGCATCGCTACTGTACATCTTAAACAAGCGCAGAGGTTAAGGCCAACACATGGAAGAGCACCAAGTGCATTTATAGTGGATTTTCAGCCTTACTGTATCCTTGTGAAGTTTGCGATGTTTAGCCGCTAATGCTAATACCCCCCAATTCTTTTACGTGCTCACACAACCGCCTGCAAACACCACTCGAAAGGTGGAAGCAAATCTGTAATCAGGAGAGATTAAATGCCTCCTGCTACTTCAGTTGTAAGGAGCTCTATCTTCTTCTCTGCTCGTGCATAGCAGTGCTGTGCAAAGATCTGCTGACAATGTGCCAGCTACCCCTTTGAGTGGCAGAGCTGGGAAGTCTAAATCTTTCTTTTTCCTCTCTCTCTCAGCCTCTTTCGCTCCTTCATTCACCAGATGTTTTTTTTTTTGCTCTGCTATCCTTCTGCTGCACATTGTCCCCCACCTTTTTTCCTTTTTTTTTCTCCAGCTTTCAGCTGTCATTTTTCTCCTATACTTCCCTGCCTTGTAGAGATATGTAGATAAGGGTGAGTTAGAGCAAATGTTGCGCCATAAGTTGAACTGAGGAACATTTAGTGCCGATAAAGAAAAGTGAAGTAGCTGGGAAGAGGACAAACAGGCAGGTGAGAGGGAAGGTGTGCGAGGCCCCCCAATCCTCCACCCCCCACTTCCCAAGCAAAGGTAGCTGGCTGAGTTGCCACAACCACAGAGAGTGTAGTCTTTAGAGGCTCTTTTTGAAGTTGAGCCCAAGGATTACCACGGTTGCCTCCTCAGCAGTAGCAGACCTGTGTCTGATTCCTGAGACAGGGAGGGTGAGGGGCTGGGGATTGGGTGGGGGTGGGGGGTGGAAGGGGTTCTGAGAGAAGACGGGTAAAGTTAAAGCCCTGAGGATATGGCTAACACATGCAGCTGAAAGCGACCAGGTTGCCATGACAAAAGCAGGGGGATCCGGAGGGAGGAGGCGAGAGGCTGGAGGTATGCAATGTGTGCTGACGAATGCTCATGAGGTTCCTCCAAAAGGAAGATTCATGAGTCACTCATTAGTCACAAGCTTGTTCATTATTTAACAACGATCCCCAAGTGACTCCAGGTGAGCAAGTTCTAGTTCATGGTGCCATGTTTTTTTTTTTTTTTTCGTTTCACATTTCAAAGTCATGACCTTTCACGATGTGGAATGCCTGTCACATGACAAAACGCCTCAATTACGCGTGCTGGCATCAAAAAGAGATCTTGGTCTGGATTATGTTATGACGATCGTTACATCTGAGGGCAGACCGCCTTTGCATCTGTCTTATTAAAACTGGCCACAGTTTGGATCTCAGCTCGCAAAATAGGAGGGCAGAGCAAGTAAACAAGCATTACCTCGAGTCTGACTCACCAAATGCAGAGGAGAGTACGAGCCTGGTATCGGCCCGCCTGCTCAACACCCTCCTCCCATTCAGGCGGCGTGTTACCCCCCGGCTAGCAACCTAAACATGCCACGTTTTTGAATCGTGAATTCTCCTGCGCTGACACAGTCTGGGTTTGCAAGTGCAACTCTAAGTGCAACTGCCTGGTTTTGGTGGCATGGTGGCCAGCCTCACTGTAAAAAAAAAAAAGTCCTGGGTTCAAATCTCGTCTGGAGCGGGGCGCTTCTGTGTGGAGTTTGCATGTTCTCCCCGTGTTCGTGTGGGTTTCCTCCCACCATCAAAACATTCATGCTAGCCGTAGTAGGTCAGGATGGCCCAGCGTGGCTCAGAACTAACCCTCCGCTCTGACCTTATAACGTTCATTCGTAATGGCAATAAAGTTGATTTACCTCACCTTAGTTTTCTTTTAGCTTAGTTTTAGTTTTCTTTTCATTTCAGTGGGGTCGTTTATAAGAGTTTAAGAGTTATACTGCTCGTGGGGTTAAATGCTTGATAATTACCATTTTGAACAAATGAATTTACATTCGTTACCAACTGGGACAATATATTTGGATGGGACATTAGCCATGTGGTGTAAAACTACAACTAGAAAAAAAATTGTAAGATAATGATAACTGTTGTGCAGCAGCAGACTTACTCAGTCCCGAACTTTACGGCGCTCGCGATGATTGTTATTTATTTAAAGGGATGCAAACAGCCAGAATGCCGTCTCCTATTTTTACTCAGTATAGCAGAGTGATGCTGCTGCAGCCGGAGCTTTTCCCAGTGATGTGGAAAAGTAACTTGCGTGTTCCAGTCGAGGGAACTGCGGACGCTCATATTTTCTTTTATGAGGGATGTCTGATGACCTCTCACTTGCTGCTTTATTTTTCATACCTTTTACTAATATTACATGTATCTGGATATACAGCATGTGCTGCCTGTTAACGCGCTGTGATTGGAATGTAAGAAGACGGACCACGCCACACGCAAGGACGGCTCCTTTTCAAAACATGTCACAAATCGATGGATGACCAAGTAACATTGCTTACCTTGACCTCAAACTCACCACGACTCATCGGCCACGCCCACTCATTTGCATAATGAACGTTGCGGGTTTGAGATAATGAGCGCGCTTATATGCAAAGGCTTATGGATCCGATGTCATTATCCAGATACAGATCACATGTGTAAATGGGGCCTCTAACACCTTGCATCCACATGTTTTTCATTATCCAGACAAGACACCCAGACACAGCTCGCATGTTAATACCAGGCGTAAATGGGGTTTTAGTCAAGCTCGATGTGAGGGAGGCAGGGTGGTGGGAAGTTGGGAAGGGAGGGGGGGGGCAGTTAGCAACTTTACATCCATCAGCAGTGGTGCAGTGGCGCAGGTGGGGAATTGAACATGGAGGGGAGATAAAGATAAACAGAGAATGTGTCTGCCTGATAGAAAGACAGAGGGAGGGGTGGAGGAGGAACTTGGTTTCTGAGATGGATTGAAATCGGCTTCCACGGGCGTGACACACAACAAAGCGTAATGGGCTGGAGGAGGCCATGTGTGACAGGGCGTAGAGAAGCCACGGGGAAGGGGTAACGGAGGGACAGAGGGTGGATGGAGAGAACAGCTATAACTCAGGAGGAGACGAGCGAGGTAGCTGGAGTGGAGGAAAGTTTTTTTTGAACCTTGTACTTAGCCCGATAACATCAGTTGCCATTATTAGTCGACGGCTGTTGGTGTCTGTTCTGTCACCTTAATTTACATTCCTCACGGCTTTGGCAACATGGCAGTCGAGCTAATGAATTCAACTGCGAATGAAGGAGTGAGGAGAGAGAGACAGAGGGAGGGAGGGAGACTGTTAGAAGAACACATTGCGTAGTGAAGCAGTTCTTGCAGTCGCCGACTTGGATTTGAGTCACAGTACTTAGACTAATAAAATCTACAGCAAGTGTTATACTGTTTCTCCTTATTTAACACTAAGGCAGAATGTGTTGGGTCATAACAATCAGGTTGTAAAGATGTTTATATTTCCCTCGTGGATCTCACTGGGTGTTTCCTTTTTGTACCAGCAGAGGGGGGTAATGATACATTAAAGATGCAGAGGCTGCCTCACGGCTCCCGTATTCCAGAGAAGACCTCATAGAAAAAGCATGTTAGGAATTAATCACCCTTTTGTGTTCTTCAAGCTTTTGCACTTTTGAAGTTGCACTTAATGGTTTTTATTAGAGTTGTTTGCCTGTGTTGACTTTGAGCACCAAAAAGAGGGTTTATTAATCATAAACCGACAAGATATCACGGGAAGGAGGAGCGTTTTCCCTACTTAAAGCTTTTTAGAGGTGAGGTTGAGTTAGGATAATCCAGTAAAAAAAAATAAATAAAGAGAGAGGAAAAAACACGCCTCACATGAGGGCTACATCAAGCCCTCATACTGGGTTCCTCTTAGTGCATGTTTGTGCAAAAAGGTGTGTGCGCGGAGGGGCTCCGAGTGTGTTTGCAGAGCCACTCGGGTGCGTAACACTGACAACATGCGAGACAGCTTCAAGCAAAGCAGCGCTGACACGCAGGATTATGTGCTACTCAAGCTCACGCTGCATCCGTAAACAAATCAGCATCAAATTGGGGACACTTCACCTGCAACATTTGCAACTATTCCGAATGCAGTTTAGTAATGTCGCTCTGCAAATATTCTCAAAAAAAAAGAAAAAAAAAAAGAATAGTAATGTATTTAATACCAGTGTACTCAGCGGAAAAGTCAGCTCTTCTTTACTCTGGCCGTGCGCTTAACGTGCCTCCGGAGTCTCTATGCATGAAACAAGCTGCAGTTAAGAAGTAGTCTAAGTGTAGCGCACAGATTGCCAAACTTTTCTATGTCAAGAACTAATTTTTTTTTTA